>CAJVQA010011123.1:0-10927 GCA_910591915.1 Cetraspora pellucida
GATATATATCGATAATTTTCAATCGATAAATATCAATTAACTGCTATTTATCGATTCATAACCTATAAAAAAGTTTCTCGATGATGAAGTCTTGTTTTCTCATTCAGTTAAAGATTGGTAATCTTTTAAAATTTTCTGATTGTGTATGTTGCCTATCTAATATATTGTCTGCTGTATGATTAAAGTTACCTATAATCACAACTTGTGTTTGTTTTTTCTATTTTGTAACTATTTCTATAATCTTTTGTTGAATGTTTTCTCTATTATCTTATTATTTAATAGTATATAAACTCCTATTACTACCAACTCCAATTGCTTAAAGTATAATGTAATCTTCATCATATATTTACTTATCCTCTTGATTGCACCTACATGCTTTTCCTATTGTTCTTCTATTAGTATTCCTACACCTGAACCTTTTTTCTTATTTTCTGCTGCATTTGTCCAGTACTCTATATAGTTCTTGTTTGCTACATGCATTAGAAACCTTCTTTTTCTTTTAGTAATATTTGTTTCTGTGATTCCTAGTATTGCAATTTTCTCTTCTTCTGCCCATCTGAATAAATTCTCCAATTTCTAACCTTTGGTTTTGAGTTCATTGATATTATAATATACTAACTTTATTTTTTTCTTTTTTTCTTTTCATTTCTCTTTTAGTAGTTTCTGTCTTGTTCTTATACTTTTAACTTTTTCTTTTAAGGGTGTGGTGACTTAGTGAAGTGGATAAGTTGTCATATCCCCAAGTGATAGGTTGTGAATTCAAAACCCACCAACAGCGAAATTTGGATAATCACATATGTAATATATAGACAGTATTACAGTAATGGCATTCTGTCGATTAGTTGGGATAGGATATCTGTAACTATGGTCGCACCAGCATGACTGGCAGGTTTAGGGCATCTGTATAACCTGTTACACAGAGAAATGCAAACCAGTACCGGGCGGTGCAAACCTAAAATAAGTCCTTGAGCCATGTAAATCTGTAAAACTGGGAAGCCGGAGCCCACTTGGAAATTCCGAGCAGAGAGGTAACACAGATCTTTGACGGTACTACTGTAAAGGCTAGACCTAGAAAATAAATACTAATGTAAAGGATTCAGGTGGGCAAGAACCTCAGGTAAGGGATACCACCAACCAGGCTGCTGGATTTCGGACCAGAAGAAAAGGATATTGGGCTGGCCTCAATATACTAAAGACAGGTCATAGTCCTTCTGGGCTATCTGGATTGAGAGTCTGGGTTCAAAGCAAGAGTATACTAAAAGTACTAGAGATATGCTGTAAAGTCAGTACTGGAGTCTAGGTGAACTCTGTAAGGGTAGTCCGTGTTAGTGTTCTAAAAGTGAGTAGATAGTTAACAACAGGGGGCTCTCTGTGCCTTACTGGCAGGTAATGTACTCTGAAATGTGTAATGGCCTGGAAACCAGTACAAAAAGGATAGGTACTATACTGCTCAGACAGTATACTAGGTAGGTATATATGAGGGATTAGTTTGGAGATTCCAATATGACAAGGCAGATGATCAGAGGGTTTAAATGAATAATTTCCTAGTAGATTATAGGTACAGCATCTAGTGTAGAACCTTAGGGCAGACTACTTAAATAGGCAACCAAAAGTTGCATGCGTGACTAGCTGTACTCTTATCTCTGTAAACATAGTTGTAATAGCTAACCCAATATAAAGTCAATAAAGTATCACTACAAGTATGGCCTTAGCAAAAAAAAAAAAACTTTTTCTTTTGCTATCCTATAATGTTTTTCTTCTTAACAAAGAAGTCTATTTTTTTTTTCTTTCTCGAAGACTTTTCTTTCTTTTTGCAAAAATACTTTGATTTTCTTGTTTATATTCATTAGTTCAACTATGGCATCCTTAGAAGTGTTTAGGTTGGTTTATCTTATTTTTCTATCTATCTTCTTCTAGTCTTTCTAATCTTTCTAATATTCATCCTAAGATATTTTCAATGTATGAGGTTCCTTCTTGTGGCTGTGATTTTGGTTTTTTTTCTTTCTTTATCTTCTTCTGCTTCTGATCTTCGATTGTTAAGTTTCCTCTGTGATGCACTCTGTTTCTATCATCATTTCTGTTCTTGTTATTTCTTTGTTTATTTTCTTTTCTTCAGTTATATTCATATATTTCTTTATCAGTACTTTCTCTGTTATCATCTATTCTCTTGTACCTTGTATTATCACTTTTCTTTTCACTCTTTCCTTTTCTTTTAACATAGTTCGACCAAAATAATAGGTGATTGTTAAATCTTATTGGCTTTGTTTATACTGCATTCATTTCTTTCTTTGTTGCAAATGTTATTGTTACTAATCTTTTCTGATTTTTATTTCTGTTGAATAAAATATATACTGATTTTGCTTCTCTTTTCTTTAAGCATCATAATAGTAATACTTCTGATACATCACTTGGAAGTTCTAAAATTTTTGCTATAAATCAGTTTTGTGAATTGTGCTTGTTAAAGTTTTCTTTGCCTATGCTTACTCTTGTCAGCCTGTGTATGCCAATTGGTAAAGACCATGGTACATTTTCTTCTTTTATATTTTTCACTCTAACTACAGCTAAAGCTTTATATTTGGAACTTCTAATACATTTAATTTGAGTTTTTTTGAAGTTTCTATACATGTATTCTACTTATTCTGTATTAATGTTTGCTGGTAAGTTCCATATTGTTAAGCATATGTATGGCTCTGATTCATCTTCTGCTAGGTATGCATTTTTATCATTTTTTTTTTTATTAAATTTCTTATATTCTTTGGGTTTATTCTTGTCTTTTCTACTGTTGTTTACTGTATGGCAGCTCAGTTTCTTTTCTTGACTTTTTGATTCTTCTGGAATCAGTTTAAGCCAATCCTCTTCTTTCTCTTTTATTCTATCTATTGCTGCATCTTTATTGAATTCACAGTCAAAATCTACCTCAATCCAACTGTTCCCATTTTTGAAAATCTCTTTAATTGTTTTAATGTAATGATTACTACATAGGATCCATTGTGTATATTTTAGTCTTTCTTTTTTATTTGCACTTGGTATTGCATATGTTGGCATATTTGCTTTGAATGATTTGCTCTTGTTACATATATGATTTGTTGGAGACTATTGGCTTTGTTCTATTGTATTTACAAGTATTGGCATTTTATGATTTTCTTCTGTTATTAATCTTATACTCTTTTTATTTTTATCTACTATTTTTCTCTTTCTGTTTGTCATAAAAAATCTGATGCAATTGGTTCTTTATATGATGATGTTAATATGCTAAGATCTTGCATTTGATTGATAACTATACTTAGGTTTGTGCTAGCTTTTTTATCACTGCTCATTTCATATTGTTGTCTCTTCTTTTCAACATAAACTATATTCATGTTTTCCATATTTTCATCTCTTTTTATTCTTTCTATTTCTGCTTTCTCTTTTAGTATTTTTTTACTCTTCATACTCAACAAGTAGTTAAATAATTTTGGGATTTTATCTACTGCTAAAAGCTTATCTGCCTATTCTTCTATCATGCTTCTTGTTAATAAAAAGGTCTCTGCTCATTTGAGTGCTTTAAGTACCTGCCTATAAATAAGTATATCACTTATTATAATATTTTTTGAGTTGTAAATTGCAAGATCTTTCACTATATACTCTAAATTGCTAGAGTTATTTATTCTTTTTAATAAGATTTTATCTAATATTCTACTGTTTATGTATCTTCTATTTTTATCATCAAAACCTCTTATATGTTGTATTAATTCTGTATTATCTGAAAAGCCTAGTCTACCTTTACTTCTATTTCTATTTTAGTTTGTTGTTTTTCTATTTGCTTAGCAGTACATGTAAAAACTTTTATTTATTATTTTCTAATTAGAATAGTATCATTATTTATATAATATGCTGTGTTTGTTAATGTTTTGTTGTTAGCTGATCATGTGTTTTGACTGTTTGTTTTCAGAGTTTAGAATAGTTTGCCACTTTTCCAAAAATAATAACAAAATTTTGCAAACTTTTCAAGTCAGGTTAAAACTAATTAAGAACCTTATTGAAGAATACTGTATCTATATTGGTGTATTGATAGAAAGCTTGTATTTCTTTATGCTAAACCTTCCTTTAATAGCTTTGTGTAGGTTTATCCAATCTGTTTTGTTCTACTTCTATATGCTAATTTTGCTTATTAAAGTTCACTGAAGATTGGTTTCCTTGCTGTTGCTTGTTGCTACTCTAGTTTATTTCTTGTTTTTAAGTTGGTTAGCTGTATCTCTATGTTTTCTATCTTTTTTCTTAGTGCTCTATATATTGCTTGCTTGTGCATTTTAATGTTATTTTATGTTTTTGCTTTCTGTGAATTTTGGTCAAAAGATCTACAAAGGAGAGTTTTGTAGTTTATAAAATTATATTATCAAAAAAGTTATTAATAAAAGTCAAAGATCAAAAAGGTTATCTTAACATTAAAAAAATAAAATAAAAATAACTTTATTAAAACTTTAGCTATAAGTTTTTATATTTTATAATACTAAATAAAAAACTTTTTTTTTTATTTATATAATATTAAGTAGAAAAATAAAAATATATAAATATATTAATTGAATATAAATATATAACTAAAATATTATTTCTAAGCTACACTATTGTTGTTATACTATAATATCTAGTATAATATTATTCTTTAGTTTTCTGTTATTGTTAATTAACATAAACTTAATTACAAAAAGGATAAAAGGAACTTCTAAGATTATTTTAATTAGTAAAAACAAATATATATAGTGAAGTTTTAAGAAAGAGTTTTAAAAATAAAGAGATCTATATTAGTGTTAAAAGTGAAAGTAGTATTGTTTGAGTTTGAAGATTGAGAAGTAGATAATCTAATATTGTTTTTCTTTTTAGTGAAAGTTGTAATTTCTTATAATAATTTTCATTCATATTGTTTAGTATTACTGAACTAGATAAGTAATAAGTTAGATAAGAAGATAAGAAATTGTTAGTTAGTTATTTCAGAATAGACTGAAGTTAATTGTATTAGTTAAAGGTTATTGTATTCTGAATGAGTAAAAGTATTGTGTTATATATATTGAAATTGAAAGAAGTATTTTGTATAATAAGAATTTGTATTATTGCATTAGGTGTAGTTTTTGTAATGTTTAAAGAATTTAAAACATTTGAGATTTCATTGATGAGAGTATTTTGTGAATTGTAAGAATAAAGTGAACATTAAAATAAGTGTTTGATATTATCATATTGATTACAATATAAACAATTTGAAGTTAAATAAAGAAGAAAATAATAAATATTTAAATTTGATATTGTTGATAGATTATTGAGAAGTATTTTATTTCTAATAGAATATAGTTTGAAATTAGAGTTTTGAGAATTAATAATTTTAGTTAATAATAGAATATTTATAGTTGAAAGATTTTGTAATAGTTTGAGTTAAAAAAGTTTGTTAAATGTTTGAATTGAGATTAGGTTTTTGCAAAATTTATATAGTTTGTATATGATTAGAATTCTTTTTCAGAAAAAGAAAGTAGATAGATAGAAATAAAAAACTTTAATTTTAAAAGGAACTAGTTTAATATTAAAATATTTTATTATTTTGCTAATATATTATCATTATATTACTAATATTAACAAATTTCTTGTTATTTTACTATTATTCTGCTATTATGTTACTATTATACTATTATTATCTAATAATAGATATAAAATAAAATAATAAAAGAAGGGGTGTAGTAACCTAGTAAAGTAAATAGGTTGTTAACCTTCAAGTGGCAGGTCTAGAGTTCAAATTCCAGTAACAGTGAAAATTTGCAATTCTTTCTGTGTTATGGCTAACTGTCTTTCATGATTGGTTAGGATAAGATACTTGTAACCTATGTTATATCAGCATGACTGAAAGGTCTAGGCACTCATACAATGTTATATAAGAGAACACAAATCAGTACCAGGCAGTGTGAACCCAAGATAAGTCCTTAGGCAGATAGGAAAATAGAAGCCTACTTGGAAGATCCAAGTAGAGAGATAACTTGAACCTTTGATAGTGCTACTGTAAAGACTAGACTTATGAAACAAAGCTAAAACTTGTAAAACTGGGCAAATGTGGTAGTCTTTAAGAAGAGACTAAATGAACCAGCTAGGCTACTAGAATTTTTGGGTTTCAGAAAAAAAGAGTACATGTTAGCAAACATGTAAACCAGAGGTATGGTCTTGTCCTACCTTTCTGAGCTATCTGGAATGGCAACTTGGTAGAACTTAAATTGAATACCAAAGTAGTAAGAATATGTTGTAAAGTTAGTACCAGGGTTGGGATGAATTCTACAAGAGCATAGCAGTTTAATGGTATACTCTGATCACTAGTGTTGGTTTCAGCTATAGCAATATCAGGTTAGCTGTAAAAATAGGATACAGAAGATTCTAAAAGATTTAATACAAAGTTAAAGGTTTCTCATATGAGTGAACTGCTTTAAAAACTTAATAGCTATGGCATATTTTCACCAACATCAGCTAAAGTCATTGGTAGACAGAAGTAGGTAGATGGATACAGAAACAGAGTAGTTAAATAAGAAACCTATAAGTGGGTTTCAGATATAGTAACTAGTGTAGAACCTTTAGGCAGACTACTTAAATTAGACAATAACTAAAGTTGTATGAGTGGCTAGTTGTATACTCTCTTTATGATTGCTTTCTGTAGTTGTAAAGCATCTATTAGCCAAATATACTATCAATAAAATCTTGGGTCACAAGTATTCACCTTAATATTTAAAAAAAAAAAAAAAGAATAATAAAAGATTTTTATTTCATTATTTAATTATTATTTACTCTTTATTTATTTAATCTGTATAAAATTATATATATATAATATAATCAATAGAAATAAAATAAATTTATTAAATAAATTTGATTTATTTTTATTGATTCTATTCTATATTTTATTATTTGCTAGTTATGCTAACATAACCATAGTTATAAATATTTTTATTCTAATTAATTAATTAAAAATAATTGTTATAATATAGATAATTATTTAAATTTTCACTATCTATAGGTTTTAAACTTTTAACTTGTTACTTGAAGGAATAATAACTTATCTACTTTGCTAAATTACTACATTCTTTGTTAATTATATTAAAATTTATATATTTATTATTTATAACTTATATAGTACTAATAATAATTAATTAAATAAAATATATATATAACTATAAATTATATTATATACTAACAATAGAGAAACAGAAGAAGAATACAGAAACACAAGTCAAGCAAAATTAAAAAGAAAAGATGTTAAAAGACTTTAGATAGAAAAAGGTTTAGAAGCAGATAATTATTTAACAATATAAGATTTGTCAATAAATATTAATATAGAAGAAGTAAAATATATATATAAAAACATCAAAGATGCCAAAATAGACTGAATTAAAAGATCTAAATACAAAGCATTGGCAATAATATATCTTAAGAATTTAAAAAAAGAAAATATACTATAGGTCTTGCCAGTTAGTATTCATAAATTAACAAGAGTATCCAAAGGCAATAAAGACTACAGCTTATAAAACCATTATAGTCAATTTACAGCAAAGTTATTAGAACTTCCTAATAATGTATTAGAAGTTTTATTACTATAATGCTTAAGGAAAAAGAATGCAAAATCAGTATACATACCAATGAACAGAAATAGAAATCAAAAAAGATTTGTAATAATTACCTTTGCATTAGAAAAAAAGATGAAAACAGCACAAATCAAACTAATAAGATTCAACAATTATTTGTTTTTTTGGCAAGAAGAAAAAAAAAAGAAAGCATTATAAAAGAAAAACTCATTATAAAAGCTTCAGGATAGCATACAATATAGATGAAATCCAGATACTAAAGAGTATAAAAAAAAGAGAAGTAAGAAAAAGAAGATATAGAAAAATGTAATAAAAATAAAGAGAAACATCATGTATACTCAACAGAAGAAGAAGAATCTTAAACACAAAACCAAGATCTATTAAAAAGAATACTTGAAAAATTAAAGAAATTAAAAATACAACAAAACAAGACAAAAAAGAAAACAGAAGAAAACCTGACTAACTGCTTCTAACAGTGACATAGTTAAACCAATAAATATAGACAAGAAGCTGAAGGAATTTCTGTAAAAAGAAAGAGAAGTATTTGAAAATAAAACAGCATCTTCTTGTCAAATAATAATAATAATAAAAAAAAAAAAAAAAAAAAAAAAAAAAAAAAAAAAAAAAAAAAAAACAAAAAAAAAAAAAAAAAAAAAAAAAAAAAAAAAAAAAAAAAAAAAAAAAAAAAAAAAAAAACTTATAAAAGCCAAACAAAATCAACTAAAAGAAAAATAGAAAAAAGAAAAGAAAGAGATAAAAATAGTATATAATAATATTAATAGATTAAAAACCAAAAATTGAAAACTAGAAAATTTGTTTAGCTAGACAAAAAAAAAAGAAATCACAATACTAGAAGTTATAAAAACAAACCTTACAGAAAAAGAAGAAAAGTTTCTAACATACAAAGCAACTAAAAATATATTAAATATTAGAGCATTATAGCAGAAGACAAGAAAAAAGAATTGGGTATAGGAATTTTGATAGAAGAACATTGAGAAAAAAATGTAAACACAGTTAAAAGAATAAATAAATACATGACAGGAATTACATTATACTTTAAGCAATTGAAGTTAATAGTAATAGAAGTTTACATACCACCAAACAACAAAGAAACTAGAAGAATTATTTAACAAAAAATAGTAGAAATCATTATAAAGAGAAAGAAACAAATACAAGTAGTTATAATAGGTGATTTTAACCATATTGTGAACAATGTATTAAATAGAAAAACTCACAAACTATAAGCTTCAAAAGATTGCCAATATTTAACTAGATAAGACAACAAAATTTCTATGATATATACAGAGAAATGCATTTAACAGAACAAAGATATACATAGTCAAATGCAGAAACAGTAACAAGAATTAACTATATATAGGTATCAAAGAAGCTAGCATCAGGTTTACAAAGAACAAAAATTGAAAATATAAAAAAAATTACTGAAAGTAATCACATGATAATAATAACAAAAATATGGATTAAACACATAATAGCAAAAAGTAGCAAAGCAAAAGTTAAGAAAAAAAATTAATCAAGAACAATATATTTTTATGATATAGCAAAAAATAAAGAATAAGAAAACTATGCACAGAAATTACAAAAGATATTAGAGATCAAAGAAGCATTAATGCATATACAAGAAGAAGAGCAAGAAACAAGAAAGAAAATACAAAAGATAAATAATATATAGGATCTGATAAAAAAGGCAATCATAATAGCAGCAAACAAATACATACCTAAAAAAAAATTTATAACACAATAATAAACAGAAAACATAGTCAAGAAGACCAACAGCAAGAAAAAACCATTGTAGAGCTTTAAAGATTAGTTAAGTATGCAAAGATAAGAAAAGACCAGAAAGTTACAGAAGCAGAAAAAAGTAAATTAAACAGAAAATTAAAAATACTAGATAAAAAAATAGGTACAAAGTTATCAAAAATACAAAGACAATGGTCTAATACTTAGATAAAAGATATAAAAGACTGATAAAAAATTCATCTTCAAAAAAAAAAACAAAGAATAGGAACAAGAACAAAAAAAACAAATAAAAAATGTAAAATAATTAAGGCAGAACAAGAAAAAATAATAGCCAGCTTTTTGAACAAATTATACAAAAAAATAATACTTGACAAACTGATTGAATAAGCAAAAAAAGATGAAACTAGTAACAGAATCTGAGCTAATCAAAAAAGCTATAGCAGAACACTATAGAAAACAATCTAGAGAAAAAAATACTAAATTAAAAGAGATATTAGAAAGTTAAAAAGAAATCTATAAACTATAGAACTATATTAAAGAAAAATAATACAGTAGAATTAAAAAAAAAGTTAAAGAAGAAGAATGAAATAAAATAATTAAAGAGCTCAAAACAGTAACAGTTTTTGAAATATCTGGCATAAGTTATATTCTGATTAAAAAAGCAAAGAAGTAAGTACAAGAAGTGTTCAAAGCCTATGCAGACCTATGCTTAAAAACAGAAGAAATACCAATAAAATGAAAGATAGCACAAGTATATCTGATATCAAAAGATATAGAGTAAAAATATAGTTTAAATAACATATACCCAATAGCCTTAATTAAGATATTTAAAAAGATCATAATGAAGGTGTTGACAAAAAGGCTTAGTAAAATATTTGTTGAAAAAAAAATACTTAAAGGACCAAACTATGCAAGCCTTTTAGAAAACTCAACAGAACAGCCAGTACATGTTCTAAATATGATAATAGAAAAGACAAAAAAAAAAAACAAATAATTATAAATACTTCTACAAGATATAAAAAAGGCTTTCAACTTTGTTTTATTCAAAAGTTTCAAAAGAGCTTTGCAAAGAGTCAAAATATTTGAGAAAATAATCAAGTATATTATAAATCTTTTTCATAAGAGACAGCTTAAAATAATTACAACCTACAGTCTAACAAATAAAATAATAGCAGAAAATAAAATAGATTAAGATAAAGTAATATTATCACTAATATAGCATCTTTTTTATAACCCTTTACTAAAAAGAATACAAAAAAATAATGACTAAACTATATAGTAGAACAAAAAACTAAAAAAAAAATGCATTGCAACAATATTACAAGCTACTGTTAAGCAGCAATTGCATATGCAAATGATATAATATAAATTGTAAACAACAAAGAATAACTATTAGAAATATTAAAAATAACAGAAGAGTTCTTTAAAATAATGATATAGAGATAAATAAAGCTAATTCAAAATTAATAATAATGAATAAAAAGTCAAAAAAGAGAAAAAAAAATAATAGGAGTGTGGCGACCTAGTGAAGTGGTCAGGTTGTCAACCCCCCAAGTGGTAGGTTGGGTGTTCAAATCCCATTGACGGTG
>CAJVQA010011124.1:0-10927 GCA_910591915.1 Cetraspora pellucida
AAAGATCCTTCTTTCACCATGCAGAAAATCTTCGATCTCCTCATCCCTGTTTATAAGTTCAACTAAGGTGCCCTTAGGAGCGATTAGCTAGGCTCTCTTTAGCTATCTCTCTTGTCTCTTTTAGTCTTTCTAACCTCTTCCAAATTTGTTCCAAAAAGTTTTCTATATGTGGTTCTTCTTTTTGTTTATGTATCTTAAATTTTTCTGGTCTTTCTTCATGATCTTCTATTTCTTCTTTCTTTATCTTTGCATCTTTTATTTGGTTTTCTGTACTTTGGCTTTGAGATCTGCTTCTTTCATTTAACAAGAAGTCCTTCTGGCTTGCGCTATTTCTATTTTTGTACTTTTTTGCATAGGTCCTGTTCCTTTTTTTTCCTCTGCTATTTCTATTCTCTTCTGTATATGAGGTCTGGCTGTTTCAGTCCCAGCTTTTTCCTCTTTCTATTTTAAAACTTTCTCTATTTCTTGTTTCTCTCTTTTCTTCATTTACCCAGTAGACTCGAAAGTTGTTATACATAATCAGCTTTGTTTAGGCAGCTCTTATGTCTCTTTTTGTCGCAAACATGACTATTGCTGATCTTTTTTGGTTCTCATTTCTATTTGGTGGGATGTAAACCGATTTGGCACTTTTGTTTCTCAGGTTCCATAGTAGTAAGACTTCAGAGGTGCTTCTTGGTAATTCTGTCAATTTTGCTGCATATTTCCTTTGTCCTTCTTTAGCTTCATAGTCTTCTATTCCCTTGGTTACTCAAACCAGTTTATTATTATTTACTGGTATTGCCCATGGAATGTTTTCGTATGTTCTCTCAATCTTGACTACAGCTAAGGCTTTATACTTGGATTTCTTAATTCTTACTATATGGATCTTCCTAAATCTTCTACAGATGTATTCTAGTTCTCTTTTGTTTATATTTGCAGGTAGGTTCCAAATTGTTATATAACTTGTGTTCTCTAATTTTTTATTTGCTTCATATTGGTTTTCATTTGTCTTGCTTTTATTTTCTTTCTTTTGACTTCTTCTTCTTTGATTCTCGATTTGCTGCTATCTCTCTTTTGACTTTTTTTCACATATTGTATCTGTTTCTTTATAGTGTTTCCTTTTTCCTCTGGTATCATTCTATACCAGTCAATCTCCTTTTTGCTGATTCTCTGTATAGCATCATTTCTGCCGTATTCACAGTTAAAGTCAACTTCTACCTATAGGTTTCCTCTTTCGAAGGTTTTTTTTATATTTTTAACATATATATCATTTCTTCGAGACCATTTAATAAACTTCATACGTTCTTCTTTCGTTTTTCCTAGCACATTATGTGCTGGTATATTCGCAAGTAGACTATTGTTCTGGTTACAATTTCTCTTGCTTGGGGCCCATATGCTTTCTTCGAGAGGCTTCTCTACTATATCAATTTCCTTTTCGAAGTTCAGTTCAACAACTTCTTGTTCTTGATCCTCTCTTTGTTTTCCTGTGGTTTTTTTTTGACTAGGCAGATTCTCTTGTTTTCGTTAGGTTTGTTCTATTTCCATCTTGCTGTTGTTATTAGTACTTACCTTTGCTGCCTCTTCTTTCTGCAATATCCTGTCGGTTTCTTGGACCCTTGCTTCGTGATTCTTTTTTTCTTTTGGTTTCTCTTTTGGTGTTTGGTCTTGTTCTATCTTTTGTGGCTCTTCTCTTCTTGCAGTTTGGTTACATTTCTTCTTAAGTTCATCTTGACCTTGTTCTGAGATGGGTTCTAGTATCATTGCATAGTTGCTTTGCTCTACTATACTTAATTTTCTTTCTGGTTGCTCTTTTTCTGCTTTATCTATTAATTCTCTTGTTAATCTTAATAGAGCAACTTTTTCTGAATTCTGATTTGTCAACATAGCAACAATTTCATCTTTTCTGCTAGGCAATATATATGTTTCACCTGCTTGTTTAATAAACACTCCATTTTGCACACTATTAATAGCCCAGTATGCTTTATTGATATATGTTGTTATTAGACTGCTGTTACATCTTTTGGTTAAATCCATATTTCAATCTATATTAAGCATATGTTTGTTTTGCTTATTCTACACATGGTTGAATTGCTTGTTTGTTTACATTCTTGTGACCAAAACAGATCTGTGATACCAGGTTAGTGCCAATTCTCCAAAATGTTACAATTTCCAAATTTTTGAGCGTTTTCTTTAAGAAATTTTAGTTTTCTTTGCTTTTTTATCCTGTATCTCTTGTGTTTGTCTATTTCTTTTCTTTTTATATACCTTTCTTGGATGCTCTTTCTTTTTACTTAGTTCTGTTAAAGCAGTTTAGAAGGCCACTTTTGCGTAAAATCAGTTTTCCTTTTTGGTCGATTTTGTGTTTAGATGATCAGCAAGGAGAGTTTTGAGATAAATTTTAATATTAACAAATAAATTTTAATTAATATTAGTTTTATCTGACTTGATAGTTTGTAATTTAGCATCTTTAAGTTAGAGCCTATATTTTTTTGTTGTGATAATGTTATATAATTCTTTAAATAATTATTTTTTTTTTTTGTATTAAGGTAAGGCCTTGCTTATATCTTTATTAATAATTTAAAATAGTTACATATATATATACTATGACCGAAACCAACACTTGCAGTTAGAGCTAACCATTAAACTGTTAACTATATAACTACTACTATTTGTATAAAAACAAATAAATTGAAAATTATATGCAAGAATAAAAGCTCAAACTAGTTTATCTACAATCTAAACTTACTAAAATAGTCAAAGCTTACTTAGATTTGAATGTTTAATATATAATTTGATAATATGCTATATTTGATCTATAAGATAGACCAAATGTTAATTCTGCGAATTGCTTAGCCAATAGGAGGATATGTATTTAAGTGAGAATGTAATTAATAGAAAGTCCATAAAGGCATAAGTAAATGTAATCTCTTTGAGAAAGAATGTGTTTTCTAATTGGATTGGATGATCTTGAAGGTTGGTTAATTAGTTGAGATCAGGGTTTGTTTGTTGATTTTTCTAATTAGAGAAGTGAATACAGTATGTTTTCCATAGTTGCTTATATAATTGTTTATTAATATTAAGAAGAATATCAATAATAACTTGAGAGGCTATTTTGTATAAGATATCAGAGTTTTGAATTATTGATATAAGAGACTTTGGGATAAGTTCTTTAAGAATAAGATTGGAATAGTAAGTATTAGATAATGTATATAGAGAATTAAGAGCTAGGTGATGAAGAATTTTGTTAATTAAGTTATGTTTATAGTTGGTGTCAAGATCAGGCAAGTTATTAAAGATAATTTGGTTAGTAAAAGTTTGGATAATTTGATCAAGTAAGGATGGATTAGCACAAGTGCACCAGTGAGAATAGAAATTAGATAAGTTACAAAAGAAGCAAATAGTGTCTGGATATTGGCTTAAGTAAATAGTATGATATAATGAGTATGTTGGCAACTCATTAAGAAGGATTTTTGTTTCAAAGATTTTAGTTAATTAAGTCTAAAGTTGATAATATTGTATAAAAGTTTTTGATTGTAATTAAAATAAAGCCAAGTAGATCTCCAATCAATGTCTTGGTTGAAGTATAACCATTCACTGTTTTGTTTTTGTGATATCTATATAGCTAAGATGTGGGCTTTACAGATATGTTTAATAAAGTGTCTTATAGGAAGTTTTATATAATGGTATTCTCATTAAAGAATATAATAAGAGTTGTAGAGATTTGTATAATTAAATAAAAAAAGTGATGACAGTAGGTGTTGTTTAGCAAGAGAGTCAGCTTGCTTATTAAGATAGTTATCTAAATAGGCTTGTACTTTGTGAAAGGTAATTTGTAATTTGTATGATTTAATAATATTTAGAAACATATACCAAATTGGCTATGAATTGAATTTGAGTAACTTGTTAGGATGGATTGACTTAAGTTAAAGATTATTAAATTTAGAGATTACTAATTGAGAGTTTGTAAAAATATTAATAATACAGTTTTGAGAAGCAGTTAAGATTGCAGTAATAATTGAAAAGAGTTCTGCTTTATAAGATGAAGATCAGAATTTAATTTTAGCAAAAAAAGAATTAATAATTTGATTTTTATTGTCGACTTGGATCCAACCAATACCCATTGTGCATTGGTCAGTACCAATGTTAATTACAGATCCATCAGTATAGAAAGATAGTTGCTGGTAAGAGAGGTTGTGATATAAGATAGATATAAGTTTGTTAGTAGATTCACTTGAAATAAAGATTTCAAAGGCGATAGAGTTGATAATAAAGATATTAGATGGAGGAAAAATGTAAGTTGGATGTTTGACAGCTATAGAGCAAATAAGGTCCAAGTAGTTGGCATTGAGGTTGAGTTGTTGCTTTGAGTTAGTTTTGCCAAGAAATTGTGTAGAAATAATTGCAAAAACTTTAATGATACAGGTTTGGTTAATTCTATGAGAATTAAGATAGCATCCTGTATATTGTTTGTAGCTGACAGAGGGTAAAGAATAAAATCTTGTATAGTTTAAGTCTATATTAGAAGTTCAATGAGTAATAGAGTAGTAATTAGAAGATGAAAAATATTTTTGTATTTTCCCAATAATAATTTCATTGTTGTAGTATGAAAGTAGCCAGAGTTTGGATTTAGTAAGTTTTTTGGATATATTAATAGTATAATAAGCATAAAGATTGTGGCCTGGTGATTGGTAATGTGGTAAAATATTTTGATAATAAAAGTGTGCTAAGTTGTATCTTCTAAGTAAGAGAACTAAAAAGGTATTCTGCCTTTAGATAAGTATAATAATCTTGGTGAAAGATGTTTCTAGTCAAGTAAAATACTGTTATCTGCAGTGCAGAGTTGTTTGAGATACATAATATTTGATTGTTTAAGTTGCTTTTTAAAAGTTGGATATTTTGAATACTGTGATAGAATAGACTCTAATAATTGGCTACTATTACTAATTATGTAGAGCCAAGTCAAGTTGGAATTAACTGAGATGGTTAATCCAAGATGAGAGAGAAGTTAAGTAATTTTAAAATTTAGTAAGTGTTTGTTAGAACTATCTATAGTAGGTTTGGGGTGATATAATATACTAGTAGGGGACTATAAGTTGTTTTGTAATTGTTGGAGTCTAATTTAAGTTGTAATACCAAGAAGGTTAGAATTGTTAATTTATTGAAGATAGTTAAAGATGTGATGTTGAAGTTGAATATCCCAGATATTATGTATATTGTATAGAAATGGATTAAGCATTGTACTGTTTAGTATAAATTTAGAAAGATAAGATTTGTGTTTAGCTACAGTAAGGTATTTGGATAAGATTTGGTTGCATACAGTGCAAAGAAGAATTATGTTATAAAGTTTGTATTCTAAAGTTGAAATAATAACTGTATTAATAATGTAAGCAATTTGTTTGTTAGTAATTTTCTTTGTATTGGCTATGTTAATAAGGCTAAAGGCTTCTTTTTTTATCAGTTTGATGGTTTAAGAGTGTTTGTTGTTGAGTATAAACCAACATCCAAGAAACTTGAATGGTTGGTTTTTAGAAATAGAGTAAATTAATGATCTGAAGAACCACAAAGAGGAGATAGAAGAATTTGTAACTAAAATAGACTTAGTTGAATTAATTTGAATATTAGCCATATAGTAGAAGGAAGTAGCAGTTTTGGTTATTAAGTTGAGTTCATCTTTAGATTTTGCAATCCAAAGAGTATCATCTATATAGGCTAAAACTGATACAGATGTTTTTAAGCATTAAGTTTAGGATAAGTATAAGTTGGTTTTCCAGAATGTAAACAAAAAGTATCCTAAAAATTATGATACTATTCTATTGATTAAAGGGTCATAGTAGATTTTCTAAATAAGGGAGTTATAGTTTCTCCTTGGTCTATATTATTTTTAATTGAATAAAGATCAGTAAGTCCAAGGTTAGATATAACACAGTTTTGGTGATTAGTAAGAGATTAATGAGTATATTAATAAGTGATTAAGGTATTGATATACATTCAAAGGACTTAGTAAAAAGATCAAAGTTTACAGAGTCATATGCTTTGCTTATATCCTGAGACAAAAGTCAAAGTTGTTTGTTATTGCAACTGGCATCCTTGATAATATTATTAAGTATATGTATAAGGATAGAGGTACTATTGCCAGGTAGAGCGATGTAGTTATAGGAAAATAAGATAGAGTGTTAAGTGAATATTAGATTAAGATAATTAGTAAAAAGTTTGGTATATAGTTTTTTAATATGTTCAACTAGTCTAATAGGTCTTGTATTAGATAAGTTTTTATCAAAGATAAGTTTTTTTAATATTAGAAAGATGTGACCTTCTTTCTATTATTTGGGTATATAGTTGGTTTAGATGCATTGATTAAAAAGAGCAGTTATTGTTTGAAGAAAGACAGAGCCAGCCTGTTTTAGCATTTCATAGCTAATTCTAGATAGACCAAATAGGTTGAACAAAGAAATAGTGAAAAAGTATCGGAATGCTAATAGTTACCGAAAATTTACTGATATGGCTATAATAGTAGTCCAGTAAATGTAACTGATATTTTACTGATTTGGCTACTATATTTGACAGAACTTTGGCTAATTTTGGGAACCTATCAGTGCTATTCTAAACTTATATCATAGCCATATCAGCATTTTTGATAGACATTTTAACTTTCTGATAGACCTTCTAATTTTACTATATTACAAATAACTGGATAAATTTCAGAAACCTATCGGGTTAATTACAGATATATACTGGTTTCTGATATAGCTTTTGATTTGATTTTCTATTATCGAACACAATTCTGTAGTTTTTATTAAAGTCATACTAGAAATTTTAAAGCAATAGATAACTAAATATATTTATTATAGCAATAGCATAATTTTTATTATATATATACATATATTTATATCACTATGCTAAAAGCAATTATCAATATAGCTATATACTAAAGCTATCAATAAATTTGATTGATTATATTTTTTTCAATACTAATCTAAAAATCAATTGACTACTTCATTATCATCACCAGTACCAATATCACCTTCTTTAGTTCTTTTATCGAAAACTTCAGTTACATTGGCAGCTCAGCTGCTACTTGCAGCAGCATTTTCATAATATTTGTCTCTTTCCAATTTTTCCATTTCTTCTTCTTCTTCATCAGAATGGTAAGAAGAAGAAATAGCCCAAATAGAAGCATCAACTGGCAGTTTAGATTTGTCGAACCATCTGCTATCATTGTGTCATTGTTTTCTGGCACATTTAATATGCGAAATTTTTTCTCCCACTTCATCAGTGAGTTGCAAAATCTTTTTTATCTGATTTACATAGAATAAAGAAATAGAAAATGTAAATTAATATAATTATAATTATAATAACCATAACAATAACAATTGCTTACCCTATGTGATCTCTAAGACTTATCATACACATGAAACACATGATAGTCATTTTCATTTTTAAATTCCAGACAAATCTTTATTCGACATTCGGCTTGTAATTTTTCAGAATCGGTTTCAGATATTTCATCTGAATGGTATTCACCATTATTAACAATATCTTCAAGGTCTTCTTTAAAATCACCCCAACTCATGAAAGGGGCAAGATTAGCGAGATTTTTATCTTTGGTATTAAGCATATGGTGTATGCCTCTGATTCTTCTATTTTTTTTCTAGAATAACAGTAATTAATATCAGTTGATCAGTAGTTTATTCCTATTATACTATTGCAAGTTATTATATTTGTATTAACAATGCTTGTAGTAATCAGAATGGATTTTTGTATAATACAAATATAACAACTTGCAAAGTGCCCAAAACTTATTTCGATTAAATGGATAAGCCTATATATACTGATTGACACCTACCATTTATGCCTACCTTCTTTTTATTTTTCGCTAATCTCTCAGGATTATTATCAATTATTCATTTTTCCTGACGATGTTAGTGAAGGCTTTTTAGAATGTATTTTAATTCGCTCAATTTATATCTAAAATTGCCCTTTAGGGTCTTCCTAATTGCTGGCATAATTATTGTGGCCACGTAGCAAGCTATTTCACTCCAATTTTTTGTATAATCTATACGTAACCTTTTGTCAAGGCCATCTGTTATTTGAACTACTTCATCTTGCACATTAAAATAAATATTTATTAAACCGATAGCTCTATAATTACTTTTAACATAAATTCGATTTTCAAATACTGATATATATATAAAACAATTTATATTGCTCTTCATCAATATTTTTTAAGATTTCATATAGCCTTTTTTGGTAACCAGTAGGTGGTTCTGGAGATACTGATAGTTTTTGCCGATTATTATTGTTATTACTACTGGCTTGCTGCTTCTGTTTACCTTTGTTTGATGTGGTGGTTGTGGATGCATTTGCTGTAGTAGTTGCAGGTGCAATATCAGTGGTAGTAGTTGCAGGTGCAATATTAGTGGTGGTGATTGTGGGTGCAATATCAGTAGTAGTAAGACTATTGCTGATGGTGTTATTAGGACTATTGGTATCATTTTGGGAGATGATAGTACTGTTACTGGCATTGTTAGTGGTAGTATTGCTATATTGATAGTTGTTTGTGGTTGTTTGATAATTGTTACTGGCATTGTTGATGGGACAATTATCATTTGTTTCATTTTCCAGGCCTGTTAGTTCACAGTCCTCTAGTGAAAATGATAATTTGGTAATACTAGTGGTTCTAATGCCTTCGTCGCTTTGATAATTATAGACATTGTTACCTTCCTTCAAAAAACTGATCTCTAGTATTTACAAAATAAACCGTTAGACCTATTAGTATATAAATAGCTTTATTAAAAAAAAAAGTCTTAATAGTACCCCTATCACTTCTGTCAGGTGTCATAGAACGTCTATTGGAACATCTATAACTTCTTTTACAAGAAGAAGAGTGAGACCTGAACCTGCATGTAGATCATTAGTATTGATTAAAATGAGGTGGCATTAGTGTCTAATTGCAGCTTCGTGAAGTAGTTTTAGAATAATTTCAGCTTTATGAAGGTGTCGAATGATAGCTTTGTCATGGTGGCATGAAAGGGGAAACTGATCGATGTTGAGGTACTATTCTAATTTTTTGGATGCTTTTTTCATGCATTTTGTTTTTTAAAACAAAAAAGAACAAAAATTGCAAAAGTTTTTTAGACAAATAGGTTTTTATTAATATCAGTTGTTCAGTTGATTTAAAGAAAGAAAAAAAAAAAAGCAACTCTCTTCATAGATTACTTATACCAAAACTACAAAAAAAACATTTGATCATTTCTCTACTTTTTACTAAGTAAACCTTACTTGACCTCTTAAGTAAATTTGTTCAGCATACTTTTCTTCTCCTAGACGGCTAAGTTTTATTTATCAATAATACTTGTTTGCTGAGAAAAGTTCTAAAAACCAAGTTTTTGATTTTTGTTCGTTCACACATAATTTTACTAATTAAACCTAACTTCATTACTATTCAAAAGTTGTTCAGCTCACTGAGACGGACATTTTGATATATAATTTGTTAAAAGCAGACCAAAACTCATCGAGATACAAGCAAAAAGTGAAAACAAAAACTTGCTTTTTACAGATTTTTTCATTGGCAATTTTAGGAAAACTTGCTGGGTTGCCCTGGAAATTTCACTTTTCTAGTATCCATTAGAATTTTCTAAACATCCAATAAGCTTATCTGAAGTTCATACACTTTTTTAAACTTTTCTAACTAGTCTAGAAACTTCTAAATTAAACAAATATTTTTGTAAAACATACTTAAGAATCTATTTTTAGAACAAAATGCCAACCTTGGCAACAGTTATACCTAATACTATTGATCTCGACTATTTTTACCAAAAGTGTCCTAAAAGCTTTGGTATTGGTATCATCGAAGATGCAGCTAACACATCATGTCCTATTCCTGCAAACAAACAATCAAATAATTGCTCAAGCACAGAACTTAGAGGAGAAACTAAAAGTTGTCATTACTTTAAAGCACCTGAATCTAGTTCTATTGTTACATGTTTTTGTGGCAAATTCTATACTTACTTTATCTTGACTACCAATCAAACCTATAAACAACATGAAGTCATCTCTACTAACAAAAAATCCAAAGACAAAAAATCTCTAGCAAACAATATTGCAAACTTTACTGAATTCATTCCACCATCTCCTACAGCATCACCTTTACCCATTACACATAATCACCAATGTGCAAAATGTAACCTGCCTATTGCCTGTAAAGAAATAAACAACCAACATTATTTGGCAACAGATGCAATTTTATATAATGACAAACCCTATCATAAAACATGCGCAAATATCCAACAACCTACTCAACAATCAAGCTCCTTATCTACATTCATTCAAAAACTCCAACAAATGATCAGTTCCTACAACCCACTAGCATCCGAACTCACATTCACAACCTCACCCAATAACAACAATGATACTACAAATGATATGGACCTAGATAATAATATCATTAACAATAACAACTAACAACAACAACAACAACAACAACAACCTCTATATCAAAACCCACCTTATTCTAAAGAACAGCAACAACAATAGCAAGAAACAAACAAACAAAAGCAACAACTCCAAACCACTACTACTAACAATCAACAAAAAATCAAAGCCAATTCAATATTCGATTGGCTTGCTAACTTCCCAATTTCTGATGACATAAAAGATAAATCACAACTCCAAACAGAATTTTCTAGAAAAATCTTTAATTTTCTTAAATCCTACTTATACGACTTTTAACCTAGTAAAGAAATCAAACCTGAAACTTCTAAGCAAAAGGCTCTTAAGGCTAGCTTTTACTACATTATTTGCAAAATAGCTGGAAATAGACCCCAGTTTCTTATTGATTTTATCCAACAAACTAACCCTAATACAGATAAAGCAATTACAATTCCTTTTGACATTCTTGAAGAAACTCTCAAAAAACTTATCTTAGCATTTACAACAATTTTGTTCACAA
>CAJVQA010011125.1:0-10927 GCA_910591915.1 Cetraspora pellucida
TATTATTATATTTAGAACTATTCAAAATATTGTGAAATTATTTTAAATATTTTGAATTATTTTGAATAATTTTGAATATTTTCGCAATACTTCGAATTGTTTCAAATATATTTAAATTTAAATTCTTACTAAATTTTTATAGCTTTTGAAGAAATTTAGATTATTAAGAAGAACTTTAACTACCAAGATTAAAAATGCTTTGTTTGCTGTATTTGGAGATCTTTTAACCCCTATTAATAATAAAGCAAAACCTGAGATCATTCTTAAGTAGAAACGATCTGAAAAAACCAAAACTTGTTATAAGTAACTATTTAAGAATACTTCTGAAGACTCAGAAGATACTTAAATATCACTTAATTAAACAAAATTTGGTCCTCTGGTAATGCTACTCTAGAAAAAGTTGCATATGCTATAGCAGTTTGTCAAACTATGCTTGATCCTATGCAAAATAGTTTAATGATTTCTGAAAGCATTATAAAACACAAACTTTCAAGAAATTTAGTATGTATTTATTATATTATTATAAAATTTTTACTTATATAACCAAAATTTTTTTATTATTAGAGAAAGTTAGAGAATAATGAAAAAATTTTAACATTGGATACAGAGAATAATATATCAATTTCTGAAGAAAATGAAACTTCAGAAGACTTCATAAAGTATAATTTTAATATTTATATTTGAAATTTATTTAAAATATTTTAAATATTTGTACATATTTGTGCAATATTTTAAATATTTTAATAATTTGTTAAATTCATTTAATTTTCAGGATATATTAATTTTATATTTAAATATTTAATAATTGGTGTTTTATATTGGTTTTTAAATATTTCAAAGAATATTTTTTTTATCAATTATAAATTTATTTAATATTTTTCTATTTATTTTCTAAATATTACTAGAATATCTCAGCGAGCTGCAGTAAATGAAAAAATATTTCGCAAGATTTTGAAATTGTTTGTATTATTTTTAAATTAGTTTTTTAATTGTTAATATTAATTACAATTAACAAAAATTATTAGACACATAAAAGACTAAGAGAAGGTATGATCAATAAATTTCAATTATATTATCATTATATTTTGCAGTATTTTAAGATTATTTCTATAATTCTTATAATTTTTAAATATATTCACATATTTTTGCATTTTTTTAAATATCTTCACAATTTTTCATTACATTTTAAAATTATTTACAAAATTTTTTATCTTTAATTTAGATTTATTTGATAAAAATCAAGATACTGAAGAGGAATTGTAAAACATTTTTATTTGCTTTTAATACTTTCTAATAATATTTCTTTTTTTAGCTAAATTTGAGTGAATCAGAATTCAGGAATTTAATATTTAAATGAAACTTTTTTGTTTTTTGTTTTATTTACTAATACATCTTTAGTTATTTTACAGATTTTCAAAACTATTTGAATTACTTTGAAATTTTTAAATTTTTATATAGATATTTCTTTTTTATCTTTTCTTATTTTTTATTTGTATTTGATATATAATAAATAAAGTTGATGCATATTAAAAATAATTAAATTAGCTTAGTAAAAAAATCTATTAAATATATTTAAATATGTAAATAGCAAAATTTTAAATAAAATAAAATAAATTTATCAATAAAAAGTATTTCCTATTTTTGAAATATTTCAAAATTATTTCAAATATTTTTAATTATTTCGAATATTTTTAATTATTTCAAAAATCTTTCAAATATTTCAAAATATTTCGAATTTATTTCGATATTTTCGAAACATTTCAAATTTTTCTAAATATTACTATTATTTTTTAATTTTTTTTTATTTTTTTATTTTTATTATTTTTTAAAATTTTGTAAAATAGCCGAAATACTTTAAAATTATTTCGTTTCTTTCGCAATATTGGAAATTATTTTATTTCAAAATAATTTCATGTTAATCGCAGTTATTTTGAAAGATTTTCAGTATGCAAAATCTTTCACAATATTTTACATAATTATTCTGCTGATGTGGTAGATTGCAGATATGGCAGCTAGTATAGAATTTGCTGTGCAAACAAACTACTTAAATTAGACAACCAAAAGTTGTATATGTGGCTAGTTGTATACTTACTTTGTACAAGTTATATAATTATAATTAAAATACAATAAAGGCAATAGCCACCGATAATTACAGCCTTAGCATAAGCAAATAAAATAAAAATAAAAAAATTTACATAAAACAAATAATTCCAAATTTGTATTTATTCTTAAAATATGTAATCTGTATATACTTTATTCTATTTTTAGCAAAAGCTACACAAGCTACATACTGTATCACAAGTCATACTAGCTTTAGTTATATCAGCTATAAAAAGTATTACAGAAAGTATAATGTTACATAAACTAAATTTTACTTTCGTTTAAAGCTGTTATTAAGCTCTTTAATATTAACATAAAAATAACAAACCAAAATATCTACTTTAACAACTACTAAACCTGGTTCTTATAAATTAGACTATTACTACAACAAATATCCAAATCAATTTAATATTGATACCAAAGAATCTAATCCACTTACCTTATATATTCTACTGAAAAATATTGATTCTTCAAAATATGTAACTAATAAACAACAATACTACTTTAAAATGCCAACTAAACCTACTTTATCTACTTGTTTTTGTGACAAATTTTACAAAATTTTACTTTTAAATACTACAAAATTACTCATTTTACATCTTTTTAACAAATCTTAAATTCTATTGTAATAGATATTTCTTTAGCTACAGTCATTTTTAAAAACTGCCTTAACAATATTGTTAACCAACTATTTAAATTACCTATTACCAAACAATAACAAAATCTTCAATCAAACTCACAGGTTTCATCTTTATTTCATATAAACAAATCATCAGTAGCAATTATTTTATACTCTCAACACTATTACTTTTGCACTTTATATAAAATAAAGAATATCTTATGTGTTCTTATTTAAGAATTATAATATGCATTTGATTATTCCAAAACTATAATCTTTAAGTGTTTTTTATTTTATCAAAATTGTATTCACAATTTTCAACATGCTAAACTTAAAGTTCTTCCTTGAAAAAAGAAACTTACAAAAGAACAATGCTCTATTTTTTATTTTTACTACTTTTACAAACTTATTAAGAAAAAAAAGTTAAATTTCTCTAAAAACTTGCTCTTAGGACAAAGAAATAAAATGAAATTCCAAACATTCTTCTAAACAACAACAAAAAAATACAACAAAACCAACTCAGGACACTTTTAAAGATCTAGACTAGTTCCTTAACTATACAATTATAAAAAACATAAAACAAAATATCAAACTTAATACAACATTTGCTTAACAACTTTTATCTTCTCAAAAGTTCACTTTCACAAATTTACTTTTAATTAACAAATTCTTTTTACTTCAAATAAGACTTAAATAACTACAAACTAAAAACCTTTTCAAAAACAAAGCTTTAATTATTTATTTAAACAATAGTTGCTAAAAAGCCAAAATTTCTTACAGACTTTCTCTATCAATCAAATCTATTACTCTTATCTCAACTTAATATTTCACAATATGCATATATCTTAGCACTTGAAAATTTATTTACTAAATTCACTAAACTTCTTTTTACCAAACTAAACTATTTATAAATTTTTTGTTCTTATTACTCAATTTCATCACATCCAATCTTTAATCATTACAAAGTAGCAGTTAACTTTGTTTGACTATACCTATTCTTTTATAACAAATATTAAACAATTTACTATTAAAAATTCATTAATAAACTAGAGTTTTATTTTTTTAGACTATTAATAAAATACCATTTTGAAAATAACACTCCAAAACCCTTATTTAGTTTCTATAATAATAATTATTTTACTATTACTGTTACTCTTAATATTTTCAAATCTAAATTTCTTACCTCTTTTTGAATTCTATTTCTTAAACCTTATGTTCAAAACTTCAACACATGGTATACAGACTTTTTTAAAACTTACCAAAAACAATTTATAAAAATTAATAAAGATAAAGTCAAAAATTATATTAAATACCAAATTACAACTATAATTGCTAAGGAATACAAAAAATTTCTACCTTCAGATTTTCAAATTACAGAACCCATCCTTCTTCAAAATTACTTCTTTTTAACTACTAAAGCTGTATTCTTTCATATTTATACATGCAAACATAAAGATTGCAAGCTCCTAGCTGATGATACAGAACACATTTTCAAAAATATATTAACTTACTTCTTTGACAAATCTTTTGAAATTTTTTCAGCATCTCTAAAAGATAACTTAATTTCTAAAACTACATTATTTATTTCTAACTACATAATCTTTTAACTAAACTAACAATATACTACAATCTTCAAAAAAACTATTCTACTTTATAGATTTAATGAACTTATACTTAAAGTAGACCAAAAATTTACTGAAATTAATAATTCAGAAACTAATTCTAAATGAACTGCATTCTATTTTTATTCTTATCTTAAAGCTTATTTAAATACTGCAGCTAAAAATGACTGTATTTTAGACCTTAAACTTAACAAAACTTAGAAAAAATTATTATATCTACTATTAGTTTACATATTCTAGCATGAATATTTCTCTATTTTCATATTCAAAATTAACCAAAATTCTCTATCTTACAAATTCAACTCAACTATGATCTAAAATACTTTTTAAAAGCAGAAAAATTTATTATTAAATATTATGATATTAAAATCTCTTCAATACAGGATGACACTCTCTTTATGTCTTTAACTACAATCTATAGTTCACTTTTTCAATAACTTCTTTTATAGATAATATAAATACAGTTGCCACTTTTAAAATAATGTTTTTACTAAAAGTATGTTATTTTTGAATAAAAATGATGCAAGTAAGTAGGCAAAAAAGACTATTTATGCTAAGAACCAGGCTAATGATGATTAGACCCAACATATAGGACAGACTATGATATTCTCTGCAACTGTGAAAACTGAGTATATGGAGAGTTCATTTATAGAAGAAAACTCAAACTTCTTAGATTTTAACTTATTACATCTTTCTAAGAATTCTTTCACTAAAAATATCTTTATATCTACCTAAAAAAATTATATATACCAAACATTTTTAATAATATTCTAATAAATCCAAACATTACTAACAACAATCAAAATTTACCAACAGATGATCTAAATAACATTATTGATTTATCAACAACTAATACTATTAAAGAGAACAAATCTTTGATTTATTCAAAATATATAATTTTTTAACATATTTTAACAAATTTTTCTTATTCTACAACTTACAACTTCCACCAATACCACAATCAATAGGCTCTTTTTTAAAATTTATCCAAGACAACTATTTAATATACTATTCAGAGCAATACATTAATATTTCTATTAAAATATCTAGCAATAACATCTATCAAGAAGCTCATATCCATCTCCTACAAGAAACCAATCTTTTACCCAATTTCAACTATATTTCTTTCAAAATCTTCTAGACTTTCAAAATATTTTATTTAAAACAAACTGATTTTCAACAAGATTCAAAATACCATCTCTTCTGAAATACCAAAAATTCTTTGTATTAACTTTACCTTCTACTCCAGAATTATTTTGTACTACAAAATATACTAATAACAATATCTCATCATCAAAAAGCTTAACTATCATACAATCAATTAAAATACACTTGTTTAATGTCAATAGTCTTCTAGATAATCCCAAACAACTTAGTTTAATTAATTTTATTTTAGAAAATCAAATAAATATTTTTAAAATTTCAGAAACATACTTAACTACTAAAGAGACAAAATTTTTAATCTTATTATAAAAACTTATAAACTATAAATGCTTTTGAATATCTAGCAATGCTCACCAAGATGGTATAAAATAATAATTCACAAATTACTTGCCATACATATTGCAAAAATTCAAATTTATAAAAACTTCATTTTAGAAATAAACCTATTTCTTAAAAACCTTTATATCAAACTTATTTAATTATATTTCTCAACTTAAGAGAAAAAACAACTTAGAAAAGATATTCTTTCATATTTTACTCCTATTATTAATAAAACCAACTACAAAATAGTTCTAATAAAAGACCTAAATAAAGTTTCCAATTTCAAACTTGATAGATTACTACAAAAAAGCTCTAATATACCAGAATATATTTTTTTAAAACTTATTAAATCTCTTCAATTTTATAATACATACAGGCTCTTTTTTCTTTTAACTTCAACATTTACTTTTATATATAACAATAGTCATAGCAGAATTGACCAAATATGGATTAACATTCATATTGCACTCTTAGATTATGCTAATATCTTACCTAACCTATTTACCTTAACTGATCACTTAATAGTATTTCTTGAACTTACTATCAATCTATTTAAAATAAATCTACAACTACTTGAAACAAGAGCCAAATATCAATAGAAGCTAACTACTAATGAACAAATAGAAAATTACCAAACTTACACAGAATAAAACCTTTAGCCACTTCTTATATCTATTACTAATATTGCTCAAGACTCAGAACTTAACAATATATATATTATAAATTATAATTAAATAACTAAACAGATAAACAAAATTTAACTCAAACATCTAACATATATTATATAATAAAACATGCTTATGTGGGTGAACAGATGAACAAAAGTTTGCTAATGACTTAAAATATAGATTCTTTATTATGCTCTAAACAATAATCAATATTGTAATACAATAAACTAATTATTAGCTTTTAAAAAATTTAGAAATTTTTATATATTAATTTTATTTATAAATTATTATATAAAATCTTTTTTTTTGCTTTTGCTAAAACCATAGTTATTGGCAGCTATTGCCTTTATTGTATTTTAATTATAATTACATAACTTATACAAGGTGAGTTTACAACTAGCCATATATACAACTTTTGGTTGTCTATTTTGAGTAGTTTGCCTACATAGCAGGTTCTATACTAGTTGCTATATCTGCAATCTACTATGAGATTACCTATTTAAATACTTTAATCCTTATACTTATACTAACAAATAATATACAAGCTCCTATATACTGAAGTGCTGTCTAATCTAACTTTGACCTCTCTGTCTGTATATCTATTAAGCTGTTATATATTTTAGAATATGTTATCTAACTGTAGAGATTCAGAGGGCTCTTTGCTAACTAACTACCCACATTTAGTCTCTTGTTAACAAGGCTTATTTTTGCAGAGTTTACTTAGACCTTAGCATCAACTTCATAGTGTATTCCTAGTACTTATAATATATTTCTGCTTCTGATTTCAGACTCCAATTCAGATAGCCTAGAAGGACTATAACCTGTTTCTGGTACCCAGAGTCTGCTTCCAAGGTCCTTTTCCTTTGCTATATAAAATATTTAAATATTAATATAAAAAATATAGACTAAATAACTTTATTATAAATAAATAGTAATACAATTAAAATAACATCAACTAAACAAATTTATAAACTATCTATTTTATTATTGCATTATAAATTAAAATTTATAAAAAGAAATAAATATTAATTTAATTATATAATTATTAAAATATTATAAAATTTTTAATAATATAAATGAACTTGATTCTAATAAATCTAATACTAATAAAAGTAATACCGATAAAATGTAACATTTTATAATAATATTAATAATTAAATTTACAAAAAAATAATAATACTAAAAACATATATAATTAATAATATATATAATATACAAAAACAATATACTCTATGAATAATTATAAATTATTATATTTTGTAAATTTGTAATACATAAATATTAAAAATATAAATATATAAAAATATATAGCCTCATCATTAATATTTAAAAAAAAAAATAAATAAAAATAAAAATATATATTATTATACAATGATGATTATAAATAATGAAGCAAAAAAAAAATAGTTAGATTATATTATTTTATGCAATTTTGGATGTATTCTTTTATTTTTTTTTAATTTACTACTGAATAATTTTTTTTTAATATAAAATTTTATTAACTGTTATTATTACTGATGCAAAGATAATTACTTATATATCACAAAACACATGATGCATTACTTTTGATCATTTTTTATAAAGATCAGATGATGCTTATATATAGTACAAATATTTAATATAAAAATAAAATTTATTATTGTTTTTGCATCTTTGTACAATATTGAATCTTAATAATAATTAAGTTTTTTAAAAAAAAGAAACAAATAAATTAGCTCAAAATGCCAACATTTTATTTTTGTTATAAAAAAGATACTTCACAAGAGCATTAGATATATCTTTAATCTAGTTCCTTTACTATTTTTTGTATTAAAAAAAAGTAATTAAGCTATAACATGTTTAAGAATAATAAAGATTAGTTATCTAGTTGTTTTAAATGAACCAATCTAGAGGAGAATCATAAATTTTATTGTCATTTATCATTGTTTAAGTACTGTTAAAATATACTCTTACTTTAAAAAATAAAAAAATATTAATATTTCTGTACCTACCATTTGTCATATATCTAAGATCTATAGTTTGATATCAGTAATCAAAAAAAAAAATCTTATTTAAACAAAAATTATAGAAAATATTAGTTAGAATTTGTAAAAAAATAAAAAATAGACTTATAAAGACTAGACTAAGGTAATTTAACTGATAAATTAAAATTTAAGAGTTTTAGATCTGATGACAAACAATATTATTAAAAACATTCAGATGAATCTTTAAAATTTTTCATATTAAACTAACAGTAAAATACAAAGGTAATTCAATTATGATTTGGAACTGCTTTATGTCTCATAATATTGGTAATTTTTGTAAGATTGATAAACATATAAATAATAAATTATATTATTAAATACTTCATGAGAATTTTATAGAAATTGTCAGAGATCACAGATTTAATATTTGTAAGATTATTTTCTAGTAAGCTAATAACTCCAAACATATATTAAAGTTGATGAAATATTGGTTAAGAAATAATTATGTTCAGTTGTTGGATTGACTGTCTTAGTCTCCTAACCTCAACTCTATTAAATATATGTAAGTTGAAGTTGATCATCAGTTTAAAAATCCACCAAGACAAATTTTAAGCAAAAAAAACCTTTGGAACAAAATCCAGATAGTTTGATAACAAATTAATATTGAAATCTACACCAACCTGATTCAATCTATGCCTAAACAGATTTGCAATATTATTAGAACATGTGATGAATACACCAAGTGGTAGAAACCAAAAAGCACTAAAATAGAAAAAAAATTTTTTTTTATATATAAAAAAAAATTTTTGTTTTAATATTATGTTGTATTATATATGATCAAAAGTAATGCAACACATCAAGTGAAATAAAATTTGATTCATTTATTTTTTTTAAATTTTTAATATATGAAATCTAAAGTATTCATGAGTAAATTAAAAAAAAAGATACATTTACTATTACATGAAATAATGTAATCTAACTAATTTTTTTTTTTGCTCTATTACTTATAATTGCTACTATATATTAGTATAAAAATAATTTGTGATATGACATTAAATAATTTAATTATAGTACATGAATATTTTATGACCAATTAAATTATAAAACATGTATAATACCCAGATACTTTATACTAAAATTACTAAAAAGGAATTGGGATATTATGCTAAAGGGAGTATTTTACTCCACAGAATATAGAAAATGTTAAGGACATGTATCAATCACCAATCTTAGTTTAGGGTACATGCAATTTCATATGACTTGTATGTGTTTGTAGACTTCCCTGTTGTTATTTTTAATAAAAGCATGTAAAATTTGATTAACATTAGTATTATGGTTGAGAATTAGATAATAAATGTCATATAGTAAAAATTTTTTATCAATTTTTTATATGAAATTTTTGATTTAACATTACATGAAATTACACCTAAGCTTGCAATATACACTTAAAACTTACCATTTTTGAGTTTTATCACTTACAGAAATAAATGTACACATTCCTCAACATAAGGATTAGATCAGAGATAATGATTTTCTATAGTGACAAAATGCTAATTTTGTTCATAATAAAAGATGATTCTGCAAAAATTCTGTAATTGGCCAGAATTATATAAAGTCAGCCAGCATTATGATCCACAAATTCTGGCTAAATTAATATCAGCTAGCATTATGATGACTGTAAACCCTAAATCCAAGCCAAAATTTAAAAATAATCTTAACCAATTCTATGATTTTTCTCCAAAATTCAGTGAACACAGAAAATTATCATCATTGGATTGAACTACCTCAGCATATCCCATAAAAATTCACATTTCACATGATCCACTTGCCACACCATGTTTTAAAAAAGTAAAATACAAAATATTTGTTTTATTTTAATAAGTAATTATAGAATTCTTTTCTGAAACAAATTCTATTATACATATTAATAATTATGTATTTAGTCTAATAAACAGATATATCTTATGCTAATACATTTTAGTAAAAATTAAGAAATATATGCAAATAGCATTAACTAAAATAAAAAAATTCTGAAGTATATTTATACTATAACATTAATTTAAATATTGAGTATTGTGTATATGTCTAGCTCACATTAATGGTAATGTTCCTATAAACCTGAACTGAACTGAACTTTGGTCAAGTTCAGGTTCAGGTTCAGTATTGAACTTTTAATTCAAGTTCAAGTTCAGTTCAAGTTCATAAATTTTAAGTTCAGTTCAGGTTCAGGTTCAATAATCTGCAAAATTTAAAGTTCAGTTCAGGTTCAGGTTCAATGATCTGCAAATTTTAAAGTTCAGTTTAGGTTCGATGAACTTGGTTCATAATCTAAACTAAACTAAAAACACTAATTTTGGATTTTTTTATCAAAAATCTAAAATTAAGCATTTTTTCTTTAAATTTAAAAAATATAAAGTAAATATATACCAATATGATGTATTTTTATGTCTAGCACAAAGTTACTTAAAG
>CAJVQA010011126.1:0-10925 GCA_910591915.1 Cetraspora pellucida
ACCTTTGTTTGTTTGTTGTGCATTCTATCTATTACTAAATTTGTATGCATCCTTATTTGTTTACTTCTGCTTTTAGTCATGTGTATCTATTTGTTGTTTTCAAGGTCAACGACAATTCCCACAAAAATTTTAAAAAATTTCCAAGAAGTTTTGTTTTTGCCAAGTTTTTGTTCTAGTGCTTTTCAGTTCTTTTTAGGTGCTGTGTTTCTATACTATTTCTATATATTTTATCTTTCTGCTTCTTTTTTCTTATGACTTTTTCGTGGATTTTCTATGTCATTTTGGTGTTATCGTTAATTGTGTATTTTTTCCAAATTTGTACAAAAGGATCAGTGGAAAGAGTTGGTTAATCTGTATTTTGATAAGAGCTTCTTCTGAATCTATAATATTAACTCATATATGCAAACTTGTAATTTGCTTTATTAATAGTTAGTGCCAGAGCAAGTTGCAATTTTCAAGATTTCTATGAAGCATAATACTGTTGCTTACTGTACTTGCAATTCTAAGTTTATGTTTTGCTACTCTTAAAATTGGCTTTTGTATTGCTTCTATTACTGTTTTGGATAATTTTGTTACCTGTAACAAATAGGTAAGCTTAGGTACTATGCATATGTTATTAATATAGGCTACTTGTGCTATTGTCATTTTTTTTGTTTCAAGACTTCTTATTATTATATGTACAACTTCTTGAGCTTTTGTTTTGACTAGAGACTCTTTTAGCTTATTGTTAAGCCATATTTTCAAGAATTTTGTTATTTTGTTTGTATTTTCTTCTTGTATCCATTTATCATCTAAATGTATCTTTTTATTTTTTATGCTTTCTTTTGTATTCATGATCACTAGTTTTGATTTTTTTCTGTTTATCTGAATGTTATTGATTTTAAAGAACTCTTCTGCTATTTGAATTGTCTGCTCTATCAGTTCTTTGTTTTTTGCAATCCATGTTGTGTCATCAGCAAAAGCTACTATTGCTTGCCTCTACTTCATTTTCTTGCAGTAGTTAAGATTATAATTATATGGAATGTCTACTTCAGCTATATATCCAAGGTTTGAGTCCTTTTGAATTCTTTTGAGTAATGGGTTATAAAATATTCTCTATACTAATGGTGATAACACTTCACCTTGTTCAATACCATCTTCTACTTTCCATATTTCTGTAGTTCTCCAATGTATAATGATTTTAGATTGTCTGTTTTCAAATAGGTTCAATATGAACTTTATAATTCTTTCAGGCATTTTAAGTCTTCTTATTGCCAGATCTAGTGCTTGTAGAAATACTAAGTCGAATGCCTTTTTTATGTTCTGAAAAACTAGCCATAGTTCCTTGTTATTGTCTTTGGCATCTTTTATTAATGTATTAATAATATGTACAGGTTCTTTTGTTAAGTTTTCTGGAAGACTCATGAAATTAGGACCTTTAAGTATTTTCTTCTTAGTAAAAACTTGTGTTAATCTGTTTGTTAACATCTTTGTTATGCATTTTCTTAAAGTTTCTAGCAGAGTGATAGGCCTAATATTGTTTAAGTTATATTGCCATTCTGTTTCTTTTGGTATAGGATATATTTGTGATATTTTTTATTTTTTTGATACGTCACCTACCTTAATACATATTTCTGCAAAGATTCTGAAAATTTCTTGTGTATATAGTTCTGCTGCTTGTATAAGCTGATAAGTGATTTCTGTAACTTCTGGTACTATATTTTTTTTAAGACCTGTTAGCATTTCTGACCATTCATCTGCTGTGATGTCTTGGCTTATATCTTTGTACCAATCTAACTATATTGATGTTTTAGGTTTGTAAATTTCTTTTCATTCTCTATTTAAGCTTTTTTTTTTAAAATTTCAGAGTTTTAATTAGTTTTAAAAATGTTTTTTGGTCTTGTTAAGAACTGCTAATAGTTCCACAATTAATTCTCTATAACTATTTATGTTTTCTATAAGCCTGTCTATTTTGATTTTACTATTTGGTTTGTCAAGCAAACTTGTAAGCATTTTTCCCTATCTGCAATTAATTATTTGATATCTTTTTTTTATATTTTCTTTTATTTCTCTTCTTTTTAATGTTTTAATCTTACTTGATCTTCTTGTATATAATATTTTCTACCAACCTTTGAAATCTTCTATTAGTTCTTTCATCCAACCTTTGGATGCTAATTCAATATATGTTTTTTGATGTTGGTTAATGTATTCTATTTCCTCATTAAGTTCTTGTATATTGTCCTTTAGAAAATTGAGTCTAATGTTTATTCTACCAATTCAGATTTATCTTCCTAATTGTGTTAGTACTTTGGTAAGTTTTGCTTTTTTTGTCTGCTTTTTCTTATTTTTTATTGTATTGAGTACTTTCTTTTTAGAAAGTGATTTTTTTGCAGCTGATTGTATGCCATTACAGATAATATCTCACTAGTTATCTAATTGTTTTTCTATGTTTGTTGGCATGCTTGCATTATTTAAACTATACAATATGTTTTTTAAATCTTGTATATTAATTTTTTTCTTTAGTTGTTAGTTAAGCTCTGCCTTGTAGTTTTTCCAATCTTCTTTTGTTGCATTGTCATATAGGTAAATTGTTCTTTGTTAACCAAATCTTTTAAGTTCTACTGAACCCCATATAGCTATTAAGTGTTTTAAATCTATTTTTGCTAGTACTACATTGTAATCGCTGTTTGTGCATATATCTATTTCCTTTATTTCTGCATTATAGAGTCTGTATAATAAATCTTCTGTTATTTATATTTGGTCGATTCTTGAACTTAAGTCCCTGCTTGATCAGGAGAATTTTTTAGTTTTTGGATTTATTGTTCTATATGTATCACAAAGCTCTTGTCTTGTTAATCATTTAAGAAGAGAACTTGTTTTTCTAACTTTCGTTTTGGGTTATCTGATCTATTAAGTTCATTATTAACTACACTATTGAAGTCTCTCATTATTATTACCTGTATTCTTTGTGATTATTTAATGTATTTTTTGATTACTGCTTTTTGAATTTTCTTACATTCTTCTTTGTTATTAGGTGGCATATATATCATTATGATTAATATTTCTAGTTGTTTGAATACAAAGTTAGCCATAATCATGTTTTTATTTGTTCTATTTATTCTCTCAAGATGTTTTTCCCAGTGTTCATTAATAAGTATGCCAACACCTGAGCCCTTTTTCTTTTCTGGATTTGAATTTGCCTAGAAACTCTTATATTCCTTCATATTTTTCGTAATAAAAAAACCTTTTTTGCTTGAAATATTTGTTTCTGATAATCCAATTATATCTATTTCATTATCAATTAGCTATTCATACAGCATTTTCATTTTTTGATTATTTCTCTTAAGGCTATTGATATTATGTACTGCTATATTTAAGTTGGTTCTTTTTATGTTTTCATTTCTTTCTTTAGTCTTTTCTTTAATTTCTTTTAGGTGTAGTATATTTTTTTAATTTGTAGTTTGTTTTCTCTTTTTCTGTATTGAAAAGACTTTTGTTTCTACATCCTTGTTCTTTGGTTCAACTGTAGCGAAAATTAGGAGCATTGTGGCCATCCTCTTTTGGTAAAAATTTTGGGTTGCACTTTTTGTGTTTCGAGTCTTTCAAGTCTAGTTAATATGTGTTATAAAAGGTCTTGCATTTGTGTTTGATTTTCTATATTTACATCTTTTCTGTTCCCTTTTTTATTTTTATATTTTTTGTTTTTTTGAGAATCTACACTTTTATAATCTTCTGAATCAGTGTTTTGACCAGATTTGTTTATATCTTCTTTTCTTCTGTTTTTTAAACTTTCTTTCTTTTTTGTTTCTCTTTTTTCATCCATTATTCAATAAACTCTAAAATTGTTGTATTTGATTGGTTTGGTTTGGGCTGAGTTCATTTCCTCTTTTATTGCAAAGGTGATTGTTGCTATTCTTCTTTGATTTCCATTTCTGTTTGATGGAATATAAACAGACTTTGCACTTTTGCTTTTTAAACATCATAGCAAAAGTACTTTTGATGCACTTCTAGAAAGTTCTGTTAACTTTGCTGTAAATTGGCTTTGGCAATTTCTTTCTTCGTAATCTTCATCCCTTTTTGTTACTCTTATTAGTTTATTATCATCTATTGGTAATGACTAAGATATGTCTTTATCTTCATATTTATCTGTTTTGATTATTGCCAATGCTTTGTACTTTGATCTTTTGATTCTAACTATGTTGGCCTTTTTGTTTTTTCTGCAAATAAAATCTAATTCTGTTCTATTTATGTTTGCTAGTAGGTCCCAAATAGTTAGATAGTTGGTATAAGTTTCTTCTAGTTCTTTTTTAACAAGAAGATTTTCATCTTCATCTTTTTCCTTATATGATTTATGTTCAAGTTGTTTTTCTTTAATGTTTGATTGCTTAACTTGGTCATTTTCTTTGTTTTTATTTTTTGTCTTCTCTGGAATGAGCTTAAGCTATTCTCCTTCTTTTCTACTAATTCTTTTGATTGCTTTATCTCTACTGTGCTTACAATCAAAATCAACTTTGATCCAATTATTTCCTTTTTTGAAGGCTTTTTTGATTGTTCTTATATGTTTGTTTTCTCCTAGAATCCATCGAATGTATTTGATTCTTTCTTCTTTTGTTTCTCTAGGTAGTATATAAGTGAGAAAATTGCCCTTAAAAGACTTGTTTTCTGTACATGTTCTGTATCTAGAGGACCAATCACTGTGTTCTATTAAGACTGAAGATAAGAAAAAAGACAAGGAGAAAGAGAAGATAGGTAATGATATGAGGTTTTCTAACTTTATTTGTTCAGTTTCTGTTGGTTTTACTGGTACGTTTTTATTGCCCTTTTCTTTTTCAACTTCTATTCTTGTTTCTGTAAAGTAGTTTGTATCTGCTTCTTGGTATTGCTGTTCTATATTAAGTTTTTTAATTTGACTTGTTATGATTTCAACATCTATACTTAATTCTGTTTCATTATTAATTGCTTGACGTCTTTTCTTTGTGAGTATATTATTGTTAAGATTTTCCTTTTCATTTTGATTTTTTTCTACTCCTTTCATTTTCTCTTCTTTTTTTTGTATTTTCTTTTTGCTCATACCTACTGTATATTCAACTAATGCTGGGTTAAGATTTGCTATTCTTATTTTGTTGGCTCAATCTTTAATAAACTTTTTTTGGTAAAGTTATTATTACTTCTGTTTTAACTTTAAGCACTTCAAGTATTTGGCCATATAGTGTTAAGTCTTTTGTTATAATATTTTTTAGGTCATTAATTGCTAGACCTTTAGTTATAATTTCGATGTTGCTTGGGTTCTTGAACATAGTTGTCCTTAGTACTTGATTCAATTTACAACTATTTAAATATTTACAAACTATATTACCTGTTTCTTGCATTTGTTGAATTAAAAATTAATCATGGATCATTTCTATTATGAGTTGTATACTTGTTTCTAGACTATTCTATTGATGTTTACTATTTTTAGAATCCCCTATAGATTGTTTGTTGTTGATTTTGCTAATATGTTTGTATTTCCTAAATAGGATGTGTTTGCTCTGTGTACTTTGTTTATCAAAGATTGTTGATATGTATCATGTGTTTATTTACCATTATTCAGGATCTAAGTCAAATCACCAAATTTTTCAAAATTTTTGTCTCAATTTTACAAAAGTCCAAAATTTTCTGTTGTGCTTTTATTTTTTAAGTTGTTGTTCTAACTAAGTCTATTTTTTTTTTCTTTCTTGAAATTATTACTTAGTTGTTCAAAGTGTTGTTCTTAATCTAGTTTTCTACTTTTCTTTATAATTTTGATTTTGCTTTCTTATAAAAATGTAGATCAGTAGAAAGAGTGTTCCTTGGAATGAGTAAAATTCTGGACAAATTTTAAACTTCTAAATAGCAGAAATTTACAAATATCCTTATAAACCAAATATTTATTATAAAAAAAAAATAAAACTTTTCATTATATAATAATTGAAGAAAAAATTTATTCTCTTGAATATAAATATACATTTGCTTAGCATTATAAAATACTTGATAAATATAAAATTGAAACAACTTAGGTAGAAGTCAAAACTAACAAACTGTAAAATATGCAATTAATTATATTAATAATAAACCTATATATATTTTGATAATAGTTTTAAAAATCAAGTAATTTTAAAAAAAGTACAAGTTATGCAGCAACTTTATTTTACAATATAAGTAAAATTTAAATATATTTATTTTATATATAATATAATATTATGTTTAATATTAATTTATTATATTATTTAGAAAGTTACTACTTTATAATCAACTTGAACTTCAGATGTTCTTTTATTTGGATTGCAATTAAATTGCATTAAAAAAAATCATAAAAAAAAAGACAACATAATAGTTTAAAGTTAGTTAGTGAAGCAAGTTCATTTACACTTACTAAATAGGCTCGAAAGTTTGCAATACAAATTTATAATAATTTTCAAACCTGTAGTAATAAATATTATAACCAATTAGATGTTCCTAATTTAGAATTACTTCAATATTCTGTTAATACTAATTTTTATACAATTGAATATAATAATCAAAATAAAGAAAATTAAAAAACAATATGCAATGTCTTTTGTACAAGTAATAGATCAAAACTTAATATCTTAAAAGGCTTATAGAACTTTAACAGCATTGGAATATAACTTACTACAAGAATATATTGTATCTAATACAAAAATTTAAATTGATAATGAAATGCAAAATTTAATTTCAATCAAGTTAATTAATATAAAAACAGAATTTGAAGTCAATTTACTAAAAAATAAACAACCAAATATAGATAATTCAAATATAATAGAACAAGTAACTAATGCAATTGAAAAAGCTAAATATCATAGTATTAAAGATATTTTAAATTATATAATATCCTTTTTAATTAATTAAAATATCTTAAATCTAACAAAACCAAATATTAATCTTTAAATATTAGATAATAATAGAAATGTTGAAAGAAAGATCAAATATATGATAATAATATATATAATTCTTGATAATAAAACAAATCTTTATTTTTTAAATTATCATTATGTTGTAGTATTATATCTTGAAAGTAAAACTTATAATTCTTTAAAAAATGTGATATTATTATTTTTAAATAAATTGCATAAATTAAAAGAATTAGAAATAAAAATTAATAATATTACTTGGAATGTTAATCTTTATTTCTCTGCTGATTGTAAATTTTTATGCATTTGTTTAGGTTTTAATAAAGCAAACCCTTATTACTATTGTTCTTAGTATAATATGAATAAAGATAATAGAGAAAATTTAGATGCATGATGGACAATTAGCAAATCAATGAATTAATTAAATACCAATTTTATTATATATAATAGTTATAAAAATTTTTCACTTTTCAATATGATTCTAATTAGATAATTAGGTAATTGATAAGCTTCATACTATGCTAAGAATAACTGATTGTCTTTGGCATTTAGTATTAAATAAATTGCAAAATAATAATCTTTTTGATGAATTTACTTATAAGGTAATTATAGAGAAAATAAAACATATTTTAGTTTAATTTCAATTTTAAAAAGAATAAAAATCAAAAAACTAGAACTATATATTATTGATGAAAGAAGATAAGATAAAAGTTTTAAAATACTTTAATTTTAATTTACTTTTTATACTTTTATGAGCAGCTAAAATTAGAAATTTATAAAACAAATTTTTACAACTTTATAATAATTTACAAGGTAATTTTATTAATCCAAATGTATATGAAAAAGCTACAAAAGAATGATTAATTTTGTTTTTAACACCTTCTAGTAAAAATTAGAAAGCAAATAAAAAAGTAATTTCAGAGTTATATTTACTAAGTAATATTACACCTTACATGCATGTTTTAATTTATAATGCAGCTGAAATAATGCAAATATACAAACATTGGAGATTAAAAGTCTTTTTTGTAACACTGTTAAAAAGAAAAATCACCAATAAGTATCTTACATTTTTTGTAAAACCTTGAAAAATAAAGAGAAAAATAAAGATAAAAAATTAGCAATTAAAGATCTTGATTATGAAAACAAAAATTTATATTTTTCTTATAATAGTATTTCCTGTTTATCTTTTAAACATTAAAAAATTTATATTCAATAAATAAATATTATAAAATTAAGATAATATGTGAACTTTATTTTGAACAACTTATGTTCATTAATTATATTTATTAAATATTTAGGAATAAGCTAATTATATTTATGAAATTTACACTATATTAATTAATAAAAATAGATATATATAAACTCTTTGCTGATTATCAAAACACAAACTTACAAAAAAAAGAAAATTATATTTTATACAAAAACCAGTATCAAAACAACAGTCAGAAACTTAGACAAAAAAAAAGAGCACTTAAAACAGACCTAATAAGTACAACAACAAGAAAAATAAAAAAGTTATAGCAATTAAAAAGAAGATAAGCTTAACAAAATAAAAACCAAAAAGAAAATTTTAAGAAAACAGCATTGACCTGGAATTGCAAATCATTTTGGACCATGTGAGTATATGAGGAAACAAACAAACAAACATATATAGAAATAGGCAGGATAGACATATAAGTATTACAAAGTATATATAATAAAAGTATTTAGAATAGTTATATAAGCACAGCCAGATGTTGATACAAATAAAACCAAAAAAGTCTAGGACACTAAAGTTGGTAAGTAAAAGGACAAATGCAGTACTAAAACTTATAGATAGCAAAGAGTTAGAGCAAGAACTAGCAAATAGAGACAATTACTTTAATGTAAAAGATATAGTTGCAGCAGCATTATAAAAGACAGACTTAATGAAGATGTTATCACTAAGAAAAATATATGAAGCAATAATTAAAGTAGACATAAAAGACCCAACTGGTGTAAAAATATAAGCTAACATCCAATAGCAGTAGAAAGCATGAGCAGTAAGAAAAATTAAACAATGTCAAAAGAAGAAGTAATCATACTAGAAATGTATATAAAGAAGATAAGACAAATAACAGATGTAGTAAATATAGTAATAGAGAAAAAAGAACTATAACAGAATACAAATGAAGAAGAAAAAGAATAACAAAAAAGAAGAAGAAATAAAGAAGACACAAAAGATACAGAAGACACAAGTATGACAATAGAAACAACAATAGACAAATACATAGAAGAAGAAATTAAAACATTAAAAACAAATGTAATGCAACAAGATTATTAAACTATAATAGCAGCAATTAGAAGTCAAGAAGAAGAAGAAAAGAGAAAAAAAAATGAAATTATAAAATAGAAAGAAGCAGTTTTATAAAAGCACTATTAGAACAAAGTATATGATCATCTATAAACAGAGATTGCAATAAAAAACTAATATATGTGGCAAAAATATTAGCATATAATATGCCAGACAGCTCAAAAGTAAAAAGGTCAAAATTTGTAGAAAGACTACTAATAACTAACAAACATGTAATAAAAGTCAAAGAAATGTTCAAGAAAGATAATGCTTTGATTGTAGTTAATTTTGATTGTAAACACAATAAAGAAGAAGCAATTAACAAGATTTAAAGAAAACACAATGACTGATTTAGAATGCTTTCTGATACAGAAGAACATAAAAATAAAAGTGAAAAAAAAGAAAAAAAAAGACAAAAAAAAAGAAAAAATAATAAAAGAGAAAAAAGATGCAAAAAAGAAAAGGAAAATAAAGACAAAATGAAAAACCAATAAAAAAAAACACAGATATAGAAAATAAAGAAAACTTAGTAATACTTACAATAAGAGACTTATTGAAGGAAATCTTAGAGCAAAAGGTCAATTACCTAGTAAAAAAAATAAAAAAAATATCCTTATGCAAAATGAGAAAAAGCATATATAGGATGACAGCAGTAATTAAAGTTAAAGAAGAGGCTGAACAGATATTTCTATGAGTAATTGCTTTAAGAAATAGAAAACTAGCAAGAATAACAGTAGATGAAGAAGAAAAAAGAAAAAAAGAAGGAAATTAGTTTATAGCAAGACTAACAAGAATACTAAAAGAAATATTTGAACTAATTCTTCTAAGAGAACTCAAAGTTAGAAAGGCAATGACAATATATATACCACTAAATAGATGGAAAAGGCCAAGAGATTATGCAGTAGTATTATTCAAAAGCCAAACAAACATGAATATGGCTACTAAAAACAAAATTTAATACAATAGAACTTTAATATTCTAAGAATGAAAAACCCAAAGAGATAATAAAAGAATATAAAAAAGCAGCAGCAGAGAGCAAAAGACACAAAAGAATAAAAAAAAATACAAGAAGATACAAGCTTAAAAGAAGAACAAGAAAATACAAAACACCTAATAAATAGATACAAAAATGAAATAGAATTAAAAAAAAACAGAAGTAATTGGAGAAATAAAAACTACAAAAACAAAGTACAAAATAAAAAAAATATAACAACTAAAGACTAGAGTTAAGAAAAAATAAAAAAAAAAAAGATAGTTCAAAGGGGCCACAAGAAAGAACCTCATATGTTAAAGACATATTAGGCCTAATATTAGAAAGACTAAAAAGACTAGAAAAGAACAGAGAAAAAATGAGATAGAACAACTCAATCATTCTTAAAAGTGCCACAGTTAAATTAATGAATATAAACAAAGAGATCGAAGAGTTTTTGTAAAATAAGAGAAAAGTTTTTAAAGAAAGAAGAAAAGTAAAAACTCTTTATTAAGAAGGAAGCATAAAAGATAGAAAAGGAAAAAGAAATAAAAGTATAGAAATACAGCTACCTATCATATTATTGTAGACACTTTTTAAAAATTTATAACAAGCTAATTAAAAAAGAAATTAGACTAAAAATTATATAATAAACTTATTAAATATAAAGCTTTTAAATAAAAAAAAAATAGTTGTATGATTAGAGCAACTCTTTCCGTAGATCACTTATACCAAAAACACAAAAAAACATTTAATTATTTCTCAACATTTTACTAAG
>CAJVQA010011127.1:0-10925 GCA_910591915.1 Cetraspora pellucida
ATTAGCTTAACTCTGATAATTTTACTTTGTTTGAGATTTTTACTTTTTTAAATTTTTGAGAAACTCAAAAATAAGACGCAGGCAAGAAAATAGTTATATTTTTAATTCATTTTTTTTATATCATTGCATCAAAAATAACTAACATGCTCGAATCTATTAATAGGCTATAGAAAATGATGATAAAAATAATGAAGCATATTAATAACCTGACAGATATTCGATGACTTGTTGTAAAATAAACGTATTCATTATAATGAGCTTGATTTTGAATATCATTACATTGTTGTATACTTTTTGGTCACTTTTTGTTATATAAATATGAAAATGGTCATGATTTCAAGTTTAATATAGGCTGTGCGGTTGTGTTGTATTTTACCTGACTGTTGCACATAGATTGCTTCATTTGTATTCAATTTGATCAAATTTTTTTTTTGTGACATCTGGCATAAAATTTTTGAGTCTAAAAGCCACTCGATGAGATCACATGATTTTGTGCCATTCAAAATGATGTTTGAGACAGAATTTTGAGCCATTCGGATAGGTCACATGATTATGTAAATAGAAATTTATTACATGGAGGGTACGAATATCAAAAATGGGAGGTACGAATATCAATTCACTTTTTTTTTTATTAGAATGAAAGTAATACCAAGAATATAATATAACAAAGTATATAATTTAACTCAAGTTTTGCATTTGTTCACAAAATCTTGAATCTGATTAAATGCAGTAATTAAATAATTTTTATAACACAAGATACATTTTGTTAATTCATAAAAATAAACAAAAAAAATCATATCTGATCTAAAGTAAATGCAATATATAATGTAATTAATTAAAATAAAAATAAATAATCTTAGTTTTAATTAATTATACTGTATGTAGAATTTACTTTGGATTAGATACATTTTCTTTTGTTATGAAATAGGCTATATAAAAATTATAAATATAGATATTATAATAAATTTTAAGTTTGGATCTAATATAAGATTCAATATAGTATTAAAAATAAAAATATATGCTAATACTATTATACATAATTATATGAATTACATTCTAGTTATTTATTTAAAACCTGTTTTAAATCTAGTCATTATACAAAAAATATAATCAAACTTTTATATCAAATAAAATATACAAATTCAAATTTTTTAGACAGTTTAAAAGACAAGTGATTTGTCATTAGATGAAAAAAAAAATTCTGATTTTTAAACTTAAGTATATTTGTTATCACAATTTTAAGATGTTTCATTAACTTTAGTCCATATTTATACAATAATCAACATAATACTGTTTCTTTAATATTACTTATATTAGTATCTTTTGATAATTTTTGAAGGCTTAGTTTTATTTTTTCAATCTGATCCAATTTTAATAACACAAATATGCATTATTAATGTCTTATCTGTGCATTCTTTTATTATTATAAATGCTAATATAAATAATGTTGTTAAAATATTTAATAGACAAAAAATAAGTATGCTAATAGATTGTTGTTACTTTCTAATTTTATTGCAATTTAACGAAGTTACAGAACTATCTTATAAATAATTAGCTTAATTAATTATAATAATTATTTAAATATGTAAAATTATATAATTATTAAAAATCAGATTATTTAATTATATATATTAGTTGCTATATCTAGCATTTGTTTATAAGTTCTTTATTTAAACACTCTAGTTTTTGTATTTATTATTTATCTTTTCTACTAATAATCCTAATAAAAATTAGTAAAAATATTAATTAATTATATCAGATTAGATTAATGTTAATAATAATAACTTTATACTAATTAAGATAATATATTGCATGATAATTTTAAAAATATATATCAAGAAGGTATAAAGTTAATAATAAATATAATGTTAAACAATATGCTAATAGCTGTTAGGAAGTTTAATATATAAAGTAATAAAACAATATAAATTTTAGTATTAAAATTTATAGTAAAGAGAAAATTAATTTTTTTTATATCTTTTATAACTAATAAATTAAAGTTTAAAGTTTTATATAAAATGTAAAAAGACAATATTTTATGCTTTTGAAATATATATGAATTTACAATAATTAAGTATTTATTTCTAATTTTAAGTTTATCTTTGTATTCTTTCTTTAGACTCTGCTTATATTTCTAACCTTAGTCTGACTAATTTATTTTTTTTAAGCCAATTTTAAGAATATCTTTCTAAGCTTTAGCTTCTATTTAACTTTTATTTTATATAAAAATAAATAAATAAAAGAAGCATATATATATAAATAAATAAGAATAACAAATAAAATAAATATTAAATCATATCTATATTTCTAAGCTTTGCTCTGTGTTTAGTTTTATAATATCTTAATAGCTTATTGTTTATTTTTCTTTATTATTACATCTTTGCTATATAATTAAGATTCTATAAAAAATCATAATAACAATAATGAATTTTGAATAAATGTTTTTATACTAATTATATGAGTTTGGGTCAAAATTCTGGCAATCAAAATTCTGACAGATCATAATCTTAACAAAAAATTCTAATAGCTAACAATCTCAATAGTTAAAAATTTTAATAATTAAAAATTTTCTTAATTAAAAACTCTGATAAATATATGAAAAATTAGGTTAATGATAGTTAGACCCAACATACAAGACAGGCTATAGAATTCTCTGCAACTGGATATATAATAAGTGCATCTATAGAAGAAAACTCTAACTTCTCAGATACCAATACATCACACTCTCCTGAGAATTCTATCAAAAATAATATATTATCTACTACACTTATACATTCCTATATATTAACTATGTTTATTAGCACTTCATCCTTCATTCAACAACCTACAAACCTAAATACTACTAATAACAACTATGAATTATTATCTAATAATAACTCTTTTAATTTACTAATAATAAACACTATTAAAGGAAAAACTTTAACTTATACTTCTAATTTACTTGAAATATATAATTCCTTAATATGTTTTAACAAATTCCTATTCTTATACAATCTTCAACTCTTATTATCTTCACAATCAATAGGATCCTTTTTAAAATTCATTCAAGAAGAATATCCAACATATTACTCAGATCAATACATTAAAATATCTATTAAAACAATTAACAATATTTATATAAAAGCACATATTCATATCCTACAAAAAACTATATTATTACCAAATTACTTATACATTCTCTTTAAAGAACTATTAAATTTTCAAAGTACTCTACTTAAAACAAATTACTTAGCAACAACATTTACAATACCCTCTTTTTTAGAATGTCAAAAATTTCTGCTAAACAACATTCTTTTATCTACTAAACTACTCATTTCACTAACACAAAAAAATGACACCACTTTAACCTTAGAAAACCCAAACTCTAATATAAATCTCAACTTTTATACATCTATTACTAACATATTTTTCTCATAGAATACAAATTCTACTGCAAATAATATCTCTAATCTCAACACTATTAACATTGATCATATCTCAATTCTAATTAAAATAGGCTCTATAAACATCAATGGTTTGATCCAACCTTCAAAAAAACTTTTCTTAATAGATTTTTTAAACAACAACTCTTTTAATATACTAAGTATATCTGAAACACATTTTTCAAGTAAAACCAGAAAATTTCTTAATGCCCAAACTAAAAATTATACAAGTGTTTGGAGCTCCTATTCAAACACACACCAAGCAGGAGTTAGTATCTTTATTTACAAAAACATCTCTAAATACATTGCTTGCACTCGCACTATAAAGAACATATTGTTGAACTTGACCTACATCTTAAAAATTTTTCATTAAGATTACTTCAGATTTATATTCCTACAGCTGAAAAGAAACAAGTTTGCAAAGACATTCAAGAATATATTTTATTTTCTTTTTACAAAATCCAAATTACAAAATAATAATTATAGGAGACTTTAACAGTATTTTAAACCTTCACATCAATTAACTATCTTCCAAAAAAACCTTAATTTCTAAACTACAATTAACTAAATTTCTAATTAGTTCCCAATACAAAGATCTTTATTGATTTTTTTTTCTAATACCAAAAATTATACATTTTAATAATCTAATATACAAAGTAGAATTGACCAAATCTGGTCTAATCTATTTTTAACAAATATCAATTATACAGATATAATTACTATATACCAACTAGATTCAAATTATTATTTAATTACAATTAAAATATCTGCTATTTTTAACAAATCAAAACCAACTAAATAACAAAAAAAAAGATGTTTTTTTTAGAAAATACTACTAAAAAAATTCCGAAAAATTATGCAAACCAAACTACTTGTAACATATTACCAATTGCCTCTCAGATTGCTTCTATAACAAATCAAAACCAACTTAACCTTGTATGGAACAAAATTAACAAAGCTTTAACCAAAGTTGTAACAAAACATATTCTTTTTAAAAATATTAAAACCATGTCTGAAATTAATAACAACCCTTCTTCTAAACTACAACCTCTATTCTATCAATACAAACAAATCCAATATCTAAAAACTACTTTAACTCTTTAAACTATTACTCTTTACTTCAAAAATACTGAACAGAATATCTCAATAATTCCTTGCAAATAATATTACCCTCTCTTGATCAAATTAAAAATAAATTTATTTAAGTTAAAACTGCTCTTAACTATCATCAATAACAAATAATTTATAAAGATATTAAACAAAAAATAAAAGAATATAACCACCTTTATACAAACTCTTCTAAACTCTTCTACAAAAAAATCTTTAAAAAACAACATAGTTTATACATAAATCAGTTATTACTAAATAATATACTCCTCACTAATCATAGTAAAATCTGTTCTGCAATTCAATAACACTTTACTGAATACTTCAATGAAAAACTCTTATCTACAATTTTCTCATTCTGTGAATTTTATAAACTATATCAATTACATTCAGAACTTGAAACTTATTATCAAAACCTTTTCCAAGAAAAAACAAACCAAGAATGAAATAATACTATTACTAACTTACCAAACCAAAAAGCTGCAGATCCTTCTGAGATTTGCTATAAACATATCAAATATGCCAGCTTTCAATTCCAAAAACTTTTTCAACAATTCATAAACAAATACCATCAATTACAAAAAGTACCTATTGTCTGAAAATTTTCAAATTGCTTTTTAATTCTAAAAAAATCTAACTGAAATTTTACCTTTAATCAAGTTTGTCCAATATCCATCATCAAACCTTTTAAAAAAACACTTAGACAAAATTATCTCATCCAATAACCTAATTTCAGATCTCAATTTTGCTATTACCAAAAACTCATCTACTTACATTTCTATTCAAATACTACAAACTTCATAATAAAGAAGCCTGGATTCTTTTTCAAGACATATCAAAAATATTTAACAAAATCAATATTCTCTGACTTCAGGACTTCTGTAAAAGAATTAGTATTTTAAAAAAAGAAATAGATCTAATCACAGAACTATATACAAACCAAATTGCAAAAGTCATCACAGCTTATAGACTCTCAAATCCATTTTATCTAAAATCTGATATAGAACAAAGAAAAACATACTCTTTATTATTATAAAAAATATACTATAATTCTATTTTATTCTTCATCTCACAAAAATATCATAACTATCTACTCTATATATTCTCATTATCACCAAAAGATCTTATACAAAATAACAAACTTACATCTATTACTATACCTCCTTTCACCTTTATGGATAATACAGTATGGCACTGTAAAGATCTACAAATTCTACAAAATATTCTTAATGATACATCCCTATTATATCAACTTAATAACATTGAAATCAACCTAAATAAATCAGACCTACTACATATATATACAAAATCTTGCAACATATTCTCCTTTCTATTATTCCTTAACAACTAACCAATTGTACCAAGAAAATTCAAAGATATAATTAGGTATCTTGGAATATATTATGATAGAAATGGTACAACTAAACCTACTATGGACATGATTAACAACAAAATTGAAAACTTCTTTCAACTCATCAAATACAAGAAACTTGCACTATCCCAAATATCCTCTCTTTCCAATTTTGTTTTACAACCTTCATTTGAATATTTTCTTCAAATTACTATTATTAATACATCAAATCAAACCAAACTTTTAAGAATACTTTCTATTCAAACAAAAAAGATGTTCTCTTTAGCAAAAAATACTAATAATATTACTTTGACTAACCCACTTATCTTCAATTTTTTAATACTTAACAACATCATTCAAAAAGTTTGTATGAATGGATCTTTAATTCTAATATACTTCTTTACAATATTGAAACTATTTGCATTAAATCATGGTTGACCAAAATATGTATCCTAAATTATTAACTAATATACTTATTAAACACTATCATAAAACATATAACTATATCTTAATATTTCATCTTTCACAACTTACAAAAAACAATATTATACTCTTCAATATTATACAAATTACTAATAACACCACAACACTATTAACTAATTCCCACCTAATATATGATATACTCTCTTCAAACCCATCTATCTCAATGCTCAATAGTTTTAAAAACAATAAAATTCTCTATTTTGAACAAATCACTTCTGCTAATAACCTTTATCTCCTTTCCTGGAGCAATATATACCTATGAACAAACAAACCAATAAAAGGTCATCAACCTTCTTGGTTTACTCTAATTTAACAAATTGCATATAATAATACAATTTCTGCTATTTGGCCTTATCCAAATTTACCAACTATTAATTCTTTTTTAAACTTATTAAACCTTTTTTATACACTATCTAACCTTTAATACTTTTTATTTTTTTAATTATACTATATAAATAACTCTAATATTATCTTTTCACAATATAATAATATTTAACCTTCTTCATACTACACAATAGACAACTATTCTACAAACCAAATATATCTAAAACCAATTATCTCACTATCACTAACAAATTTTAACTGTTTTAATCTTCTTTATTATCAAATTAAAACCCACAATAATTCTCTTATTTTACAAATTAACTATAAAGAAATTTTGGCCCTAATCCACATATTTACCAACTTTACTATATCACCTTCTATCTAATTACTTCTTCAAATAAACTTAAACACTTAGGATATTCAAGTTATACAACAAACTACTAATTTTACCAACTATCAAAATCAACTTATCAACCTTAACTCTCTTTTACAAAATTTATATCTAACTGAACTCAACTTCTATACAGATGCTTCTATTCAAAATCTAAAAACACCTTTTATAAGGTCTGATATCAGATAGATTTGTAAAGAAAATACTTCTATCAAATTCAATGCAGCAACTCAACTCTCTTCTGATTCTACTTACATAGAACTAATGTTAATTATATCTATTCTACTTGCTATACTCTTTAATATCTTACTTAATATTTATATTAACAATCTAACAGCTATTAAAAATCTTACTTCATTTACCTTAACCAAATTAATCCAACAAAAAAACTGGAACATTCTGTTTAGAATTAACTCTCTAAAAACAATTAAAAATATTAATCTTAACCTTATTAAAGTTAAATCTCATTTCACAATCAAGTGACTCACTAGCAAAACAAGGCACTAACAAACCTATTTTAAAAATACAACACTTTTTTTTTAATCTATCTATATATTTCTTATAGAATAATCATCTCATTCCTCTCAAAATTCAATATTTGTTAAAAATATTATTACAATTAATGAATTTAACATATGGTCATCACTTAAATTCTTTAATAATATACCTAATATTGAATGGTTTCTAATGTTTAAAATATTAAACTTCTTGAAACATAATCCACAACTTTACTTCTTTCTTATCAAAATTCTAATAAATAACTTATTTATTATGCAAAACTTAAATTTATTCTTTAGTTTTTATTTATATTTCTATATTTTTTTTTATAGTTATTGTTTAGATTCCAGATTCGAGCTGATCCAGAGTTTTTAATTTCTCTAAACTGGACCAAAACTTTTTTTAGGCTATAACTACATATACCAATTATCAAAACTAGGTTAAATACTTTATTCAAATTATGTGCATTTAAAATTGTTCAGATCTAGTTTATTATTTAAAAGTGTCAATTTAGTTTTTGACAATTATTTAAAAGTGTCAATACTTTGAAGTAAAATTATTTAGAATTGTCAATGCTTTGAAGTAAAATTATTTAGAATTCTTTAAATTGGGCCAATTCTTTTTTTTAAATTATAAACAGTTAAAATTCTATTGAACAGTACCAGACAATTACTATAACAATAACTTCAATAAATTTTAATTTGCAAAAGAACTCAAATAAAAAACATTAAAGAAAAGTATAAGTTAATACAATTGATTTGACTTTATAATGTTTTCTATTTTGTTATTTAATATCAGCAAAAAATTCACATAGTTCAATTCAAGTTGTTCTTTATTTACTAATGTTTGGATTTTATATGATATATTTTTTTTCTTATAATGGTCTTGTAAAATTCGAACCCATTTTTGTATACAAGAATCAGTATTTTTAATTTTAGATTTTTTTAAGTATTGTTGAATATTGTCTTCAGTTGTGTTAATACTTTCATGTTCTGACATATTTGATATAGTATTCTCTTCAATTAATTCATAAACTAAAATAAACTTAACATAATGAAAGTTTTTTCAATTTAAGAATTTTTTTTTTTTAATCAAATTCTTTTTATATAAAGTTTAAATTGTATAAATTACATTACTTTTAATTAAAAGAAAAGTATAGAAATATAATTAGAACCTAAGAATAAATCAGTTATTGTCTACTTTATGAACAATAACATATATATATGCTACCCATACCTATACACTACTCCAACTTGCTATTAATGCTCTAATATAGAAGATACTTTACATATACTGCAATGTAACAAAAACAATTTAGATATACAACAAATACTTCTTAATATGATTGATAATACTCTAACAACACTTAATATTTCATCTATCTTATCATTTACCTTTCTAAATACAATATTTCATTTTATACTCAATACAACTAATCCACAATATCACATATTCTAAACCTACTCATTGGCATAATATCCAATACAACTTTTGACAATATTAAAATACTTATAAATAAACAAAACTACACTCCTTCTTAAAAACTTATCCAACAATTTTCTATCCTGGTTCTTTAACAAAATCTGGTTCTCTTATAACATTGCACAATATCAATAAGAAACTACCCATAATATTATCTTTAAAAGTAAATGCAATAGAGTCTTTTTACCTACTATAACTCCACTATCTAATACAAACTCAACTACAATTCAACTTAATAACAATTTTTCTGCCATTAAAAAATGGCTCTTTCAAGATTATTTACTAACTTCTTGCTTTATATAATAATAAGACAAACATCTTAGATCTCCTCTAATCTTTTTTAGCTAAAAATTGATAAATTAATTGATCATAGCATTTATTAGAAAATAGGAGTTGTAATGTCATATTGGGTATTTTAAAAGAATATTCTTAATTAAGTAGCACAAATGTAGTTAGAAATCTTTAGTATAAAAATTCTTTTATGTACTTATAAAGTTTCTACTCTGATATTATATAAATAAAAATAAAAAAAATAAAAAAAAAACTCTGATAAAAAGTTTCATAGACTATAGCAAACTCTATTTTAACCATTATCTAAAATAACCTAACTCTAATATTAATTAAAATATAAGAGTTTATTTCACTTTAAACATATTTTATAGTTAGGATTTTTTATCTAAAAATTCTTGCTATTAGAATTTTTAATTGTCTGAATATTTGACTGTCAAAATTTTTTTGTTAGAATTATAACCTGTCAGGATTCTGTTTGTTAAAATTTTGATTCACATCCAATTAGATAATAGCAATTAATTGGTTATATGTTAGAACAAATATTTTATAGATTATAAGTATATATATATATATTTATTTATTATTTCTATACATAATAAAACATACTAAAAAAATAAAATATTAATATTAATCTTTAATACTTTGTAAAAATAATAATACTATTTATTTGACAATAAAAAATTAGAAAGTAATGAATACCAAATACAAGTGATATAAAAGCATGCTTTATATAATGTATCATTCTAATAAAAACATGCATGCATATTATAAAACAGAAAGCATTCTATAAATATAAAGTTTTAATTAGAAAATGAAAAAAGCAGGTCTATAAAAAGTTTATTATATATTTTTTTACAAACAAAGAATATTATTTTATTTTTAAAAAATAAAAACAAATAATAACTTATTCAGAAAAAAAAAATTTAAATTTTATGCAGATTAATTTTAAGACATCTATATATATTATTTATTTAATTTAATTAGATGATTATATGATATAAGAAAAAATTATAAATATAACCTGAGTATGATAAAAAAATTACAGGAGGTTTATGCAAATTGAATTATGTATGCAAATACATTTTACTTATACAATATGTGCAATATAATATAATATAATATAAGGTAAACATTTTTGATAAAAATCTTTTTGTTTTAGTCAAAAAAAAATATGACAGATTACAAATAAAAGTACAACCAATAAATAAGAGATCTTCTGACTATTTATAGTCTATTATAGGTTTTTATAAAAAAAATCTATTATATTTTAATAAAAAAATTTAAATTAAGTTAAATTAATTTTAAGAATTAGCACAGATTAAGCCTGATTAATTAATAAATAATTTAATTAGTTAAAATAAAGAATTGGCATTAAGGGTGTGGCAACTTAGTGAAGTGAATAAGTTGTCAACCCCCCAAGTGGTAGATTGGGAGTTCATAACCCACGGACAATGAAAATTTAGAAAACCATCTATGTTACATCGGTGTATACAGGCATTTGTGCAATGTTGGAGTTACACAGAGGAATGCAAACTGGCATTGGGTGGTGCAAACACAAGATAAGTCCTTGAAACCG
>CAJVQA010011128.1:0-10925 GCA_910591915.1 Cetraspora pellucida
GTTTATTTTTGTACAGTCACATGTTCTACTCTTTTAATTTTTCCAAGTCAACAACAAATTCCCAAAAGTAAGAAAAATTTCATCAAAATTTCGGAAAGGTTTTGTTGTTGTTGCCTATAAAGGTTATTTACTTTGGTGTTCTAAACAAATAACTGTAATTTCTTGTGCTGGACCTTTTTCCCTAAACTTGTAACAGGTGTTTAATATGTAATTTTTCGATAAAATCTTAAAAAAAATGATTTTGCCTTTTTTTAGAAATAAAGATCAGCGGAAAGAGTTGATTCATTTTGAAATTTTGTTTTGTATTCTCTTTACTAACTTCTCTTGTAAAAGATTTTTAATAAACTTTTTTCTTACTTTTATACTTTCTTTTTTTGTTTGGCTCCAGACTGCTTCTTTTAGCTGTATTTGAGTGATACTTTTTTTTTTTTGAAAATATGCTCCATGCTATTGCTATTACTAATGTTTCTGCTTTCACCTAATAGTTTTTATAAAAGGAGCATATTGCTAAATGATCCTGGTCTTCTTCTTTTCTTCTATACAATTTGCATCTACATATAGGTCTGGTTGTCTTATTACTAATTTCTTAAGTATGGATATTTTTTTTGTATATAGTTAAAGATTGTACTTAATTTTTTATTTTTTGTAGTTAAGATGCATTTTGTTCCACTTTGATTTTTAATCTTTTTTCATAATAGTACTTAACAGTGCTCACTTTTTTCTTTTTCTGGTTCTAGCTTTTTAACTACTGATGCACAGCTCCAATCTGCATTGTTTCTAATATTAAGAACTTCTTTAACAAAGTTTTGTATTGAGTTTTCTACTACTTTGTCTTCTTAAAAAAGTATTACATTAGATCTTAAAACAGATTCTTCTATAATTTCATTCTTATCTTGTATATTTGCTTCTCTTTTTGCTATACTATTTGCTCTACTATTCTATTTATGTTACTGTGTCTCTTTATCTTTACTAACTTTAAATCTAATTTCTTTGCTTGTATTGTATCTTTTATATTTACAACTAAGTTATAATTTTTCCTTTTCATATTTTTTTTGTTATTATATATTGTGTATTATTATATATATTTGCTATAGCTGCTGCACTATCTGTGTATGTTTTAATTTTGCTTTTGCTTAGTATTATAATAACTACATACCAGATAGCTAGCAGCTCTGCTTTTGTTAAAAAAAGCTATTCATTAGTCCCAATGGCACCTTTATCTATTACATATATTTCTTTATTGTTCACTTGCATCTAACCAGCTCCCATATAGTCTGAATTTTGATTTTTCTTTTTTGTTTTTACTAATAATCAATTTGTATAAAAAATTAACTACTTTTGCTTAACATTGTTCTCTTTAATGCACTTATGTTTTTCTACTAGTAACTTTGTAATACTATTATTAATTTTTTGTTTTTTAATTATTTCAATATTTTTGTTTTCTATACAAATCTCTTTTAAATATTTTTCAGAGTTTGGGATCTTGTAATCTTTTTCTCTTACAATAAAATCTAACATATTTGTATTAATTTCTAGTTGCTATACATCTTTTCTATTTGTGTATCTTGTAATTATTCTATAGATTTTCTGTTTTTTTTTTATTTTTTTTTACAACTATCACTAGTACTATTGTTTTTATGTTTGCAGCTTTTACATTTTTTTAATATTGTTTTTTGTTTTTCTGGTTAGTAAATTGTCTTTCAATGTTCGACTTATATTGTTTTAGACATTTTAGCCACTACTCTTTCTATTAGTACTTCTTCTTCTTCATGGGATAGTGTATTGTTTATAACCATTCAATCTTTTTGTCTTATATTATCTGATAGTTCTTCTACTTGCACTTTAATTTTTTTTTTGTTTGAAGCTGCAATTCTAAATTCTGACTTCACTATTTTGCAACTTGGCTCTTCTATTATTTTCATTTTTAGAACTTTGAATCATTTTGCTAGTCTATGTTTGGCATTGCCTCTTTTTAGAAAACTTAATTGCTATTATATAATCATATTGTTTTTTTCTTTGTTAATTAACTAATGCATAAACATAATATTTAACTTTTTTAATCTATGTGTGACTATTGATATAAAATTTCTTTCTAAGATTTTATATATTATTATGCTTTCCTTATTAAAATTTAAGCTTTTATAGTTAAAGTTCAGAACTAATTGTAGTTCTTTTGTTCTTAGCATTGTTAAATATGCCAAATTGTTTTTTTAAAACTTTGTGCTTACTTTAGAAATATTTTTTTTGTCACATGTTTTTAGATATTTCTATTAAATAAAAACTATCTTTTATTTTTATATTGGTTATTGCTTCTTCTGGGCCTGCTATATTAAGTTAATTATGCAAACTAGTAATTTGCTTAAGCAATAACTAGTTCTATAATGAGTTAAAGTTATTCAAGTTTCTATAATACATTATGCTATTTCTTACAGATCATGTAATTTCTATTTTTCTTTTTGCCAAGCTAATTATTAGTATATATATATTGATTATTGTGTTTTTTGATAAGTTACACAACTCATCTCCAAATAATTTCTCTGTTATGTGACAATTATCTGAAATTTTCCTATATTCATATTAATATTTTTTCTTTTATTCAGAAGGTTTTTTTTTTAATAAAACTTTTTATCACTTATTTTATTAATTAGTTCTTTTAACAAAGATTATTTTTTTTTATTTTTAAAAGTGAATTCTTCTAATTAGAGATGTGATCTGTTATCTGTTTTTCTATTTAAATTTAACAGATATCTGAATATCTGGATTCTTTATAATAGTTTTGTATAAAATTAAATTAGAGGATATCTGAATCGCATCTCTACTTCTAATTATTAGGAATGCTACAATTTATTTTTTTTAAGAATCAGTTTAATACCAAACTTTTAACATGTATTAATTTATTTATAAATAAAAAAGTATAAGTATTTCTTTAAATTTAATTAACAATAATATTAGAAGCTAAGGGTTACAAAAAAGTGAATACTTTTGAAAATTAAAGTAACACAATTCAAATAAAAATAGTTTATAAAGATTGTTCTATTAAAATTTATAATTTTATTATTGTTAATTTTAGAATTTTATTTGGTGCAAATTTATTTTAGCTGATTAATGCAGCATTGGTTTGGCATATATTCGGGAATTACATACAATATTTACAATAACATTAGTTTAAATACAAATTAATTGATCCAATAGTGGGCTCTAAATTTATATTTAAGAATAAATATTTCAAAACACTTAATAATTAAAAGAATATCTATATATTTTTCAATATGTCTTGATTAAAATTTAGAAAAGATCAGTAAATTAGATATATAAGTAATGTAAAAAATCTCAAAACTAGCATTACCAATAGCCACTGCATAAAATATTCAAGATATTATTCAAAAACTTCATTTTAAAATTGAATAGTACCTAGGTACTATATTTGGAAAATATATAATATGAAAGTTTTAAATTAAATATAGTTACACTCTAGGTATTATTCAAGAATTAAGCCAAATGGGTGGAAAATAATATCTGGATCTTAATCAGGTATTATTTGAAGAATACTGTATGCAGTGACCAATGGTATTATTGAGAATATAATATCTGCATTATTTGCAAAAAAGAAAGCCTCAAATTAATAATACATGCATAATTATTATCTTGTGCAATATTAAAAATTTGTTATGCATATATTGTTATTTGTACAAAATTAACAATATACTGTGCAAATGCACAAAAAATAAAATAATATTTATGTATAAAAAATTCTCTTGCACAAAATGTTTGTGCCAAATTTTCAACACTGGTCTTGTGTAAATAAAGACCAATAATTCACACTTCGATGATATTAATAAAGTATAGCAAAAGTCTTGAAATAATTGCAATTGTCTCTATTTAGTTATTAGATATATAAAAAATAATAACAAAAATAATGAACATGCATTAGTAATTCTAAAAAGGGTAGAAAATAGTGATCCTAGTGTAGTAGTTGAGTTGTCATCCTCCAAGTAGCAGATCTAAGGTTCAAATCCCACTTATGATAAAATTTGAAAATTAATCTATATTATAGCAAACTGTCTTTTGACAATTAGTTGGATATATGTATCTGTACCCTTAAGTCACACCATCTCAAATAGAAGCTTGGGGCATCTATACCAAGTATAAAATTATATATACATAGAGGAATATTAATAATTAGTATCACATAAAACTTTGATGCAAACCCACAATAAGACTACTAGACACAGTAAACTAAGAAACCAAAGAGTTGGAAACTCACTTGGAAATTCCTAAGTAAAGAGTTAGCATGAACTTTCAACAGTATGATCAGACTAATAGAAGTCCATAAAACATTTCCAAAGGAATAGGCAAATAAGCTGAATATCAAGATGTATAGAGGAGCATATAACCAACCAGACTGCTGAAATTGTTAGAGGAAAAGAATACATAAGTATACTATACTGGACTATCTAGATTGAAAGTTAAGGAGTCCTGTTGGTCCTAAGTAGCAGTTAGTAAGTGATAATAAAGAAGACATCATAATGATAGATATTAGGATTCTAGTAAACTTTACAAGGATAGAAATAGTATAATATAGCAGTTAAACAGATAGCCTCTGTGACTGCAAGTGTTAGTTAACTATAGTGTGTTGTATAAAACTAGATTAGCTGTATATGAGATACAGAAGGTTTTAATAAGTTTTTTGTTAAGGATAAACTAGTCCTAAGGGTCTCAAAATCATCAAATACTTTGAATAAGTATAGCCCAGAAGATGTCCTTATAATTACAAGTCAGATTACATATGCAGAGGGTTTAAATAAGCAAGACCCATAGTTGGCTTGCAGATATGGCACCTAGTATAGAACCTGTATAGTAATATATAAATGGACTACTTAAATTAAATACTAAAAGTGCACATGTGACTAGTTGTAACCTTCTATATATAGAAACTCTAGAGGCATTCATGTCTAAATACTTAAATAAAAAAATTGACCTTAAAAGCAAGGACTTTAACACTAAAAAATAAATAAAAAAATGTCTAAAAGAGTATAATGTGAGTATACAAAAAAAGTTAGCATTGATAATAAATAGCATTACCTTGCTGTTTCAGTCATTAAATAACTTTTTGATACATAAAAGTTCAGAAATTATTCAATATTACTATATTAATACAATAACATAGTAGTGCATAAAATTTAGAAACTATTTTATATTACTATATTAGTACAATAGCATAGTATTAAGATGGAAATTACCTTGATCTATAAGCTATCTGACAGCTAAAAGATATAATTAGGCACCCTAATATATGAATATAATTTGCCTCTGCTTGTATTCTTTACTTCATATAGTCAAATTTAATATATGTATTTGATTGTCACAAATATATATAAGAGCTTGATCTTAAATAAACTCCAGAATTTCAAATTTTTTAAAAAAAAAATAAGTTAAAGTTTAAAATAATAATCATATTATATTATATTCTTATTTCAATTAAACTTTATAATATATAAATATTCATAATTGAAGTTAAACAAATGTTTTATTCTTACTCTTTGCATACTGTATAATCAAAATTAACAATTTATTCTTTGTTGATCATTATCTGTTAATAAAAGATATTAAAGTTTTTTTAATATCTATAAAACTTTTCAAAAACATGAAAGCTCAATTTAATACTGAACAAGAAACTTAAGTTAATGCTAAACAGAATAAAGTTTGCACAGATTGCAATTAGCCTCATCCAATCTAATTTCTTTTAAAAAATAACAAGATTATTAAAACATATTCAGTATGTAGAAACAAAAGAAATAAACAAAATGTACAAAAACATATAGCTGCAGATGCTACAGCAAATGCAAGTACTAGTTGTATTACAATAAATGATTTTTTTACTACCCTAAAACAATAAAAGGTCAAAATATAGAAAATTTTAAGCAAATTATTAGTATTGATGAACAAACAGATCCAATAGATCCAAAAGAGGTTGCAATATACATTTTGGATAATATTTTTGCAACTATAAAATTCAAGTTTAAGTAAGCAAATATAAATTAAAAATATTTAAATAAATATATTCAAATTCAAATTAAAAATTAACTAACTTGTTCTTTAAAGTTGTAAAGACAAACTCCTAATAAGATTGGAACATTTATCAAAATTTAGATACTACTGTGTGCAATTACTTGATAGGCAAAAAAAATAAAAAAGTATAAAGATCCTACCAAACATAGAGATCATTTGCCAATGCAAAGGTTTTATTGAGAGGCTGGCTAATGTTTACTATTGACACAGAAAAAAACCAAATTAAGGTTGAATTAGTTTACAAATATTATGCTGAATATGCTGATGTATATGTAATGAATAAAATAAAAGAATATATTTAAAACAATCTTTAGAATATGCCTTGAATTATATAGGAAAATATTGGTACAAGAAGCCCAAATATTACCAAGAAGCAGATATATTATTAGTGAATAAATTTTAGTTAGCATATCTGAAAAAAAGATAAAAATCAAATCCAATCAGCTATTAAAATTATTGAAGAATATGATAATACTAAAATAATATTAAGTATTGTAGAGAATGAAGTTACTATGATTAGCTTTGGAGTTATAGAGCTAATTAATAAATTAGGCAAAAAATTCAGTTAAGATTAGTGTAAACATGATATATATGTGCTATTATTAGTATTGCAGGCTAAACTTTAAAATTAATTGTCCTTTGGAACTTTGATCTTATCCAATCTGAGCCTCTAAAAAATCTTGATTTAAAACTTGCTTAACAAACTGTTAATCTATCTAGAATAAGTTTGAATAGTAAATTACAACTTATCTAAGTTTAATCAATGAATTCTACAATATAATATAATATTTAAAATTTTTTTACCAATATTTGAATATTAAGTAAATTGTCTATTATATCAGAATATTATTTATATTTAATAATTAAATATAAATCTTACTTTTAGAGGCTTCAGATAATTTCGTTAAATTCACTATTTTTAAAATTTGAAACTTGGCAAAATGAATTTTACTAAGTTTTAAAGTTTAATCTGAGCAAGCTTTTTAGTTTAGCATACAACACTAGTTTTAAATAGTTAAATTATAAAAATCATTTATACTAACAATTAATACTATTATATAACAGATAATACTAACAAAATGAAACTTGAGCTATACTCAATACTTGCTAAGATAAACAGAATATGATTCCTATTGGCATATATGCTGCTAACAACAGCAATTGCAATTAATGATAGAACTTGCACAAATATAATTATACAGTTTTTTGATAAGCTGCATAATATAGAAATTAATCCTGTCTTTGTGATAACTGACAAAAACTTTGCACAGATTTTAGCAGCAAAAACAGTATGACCAAATGCACATATTCAGCTTTGCTTTTGGCATCTAAAATGAGCAATAAAAAGGCAACTTGGATTAAAAAAATGCCAAAAATAATACAATATACTGCAAGCAGGACAAATACAGAATTTTCATTATTGATCTTGATTTTTGCCCTAAAATTATATTACAACAGCATAATATTAGCTTTAATAATGATAATGAGTTAATACAATTGCCAGTTGAAACACCAAATAGAAAAATACTATTCATCTTTTGTCTACTAGAGTATTATAACCATATCATCAATTCCATAACTAAGCATTTTAATCAACACTTTTACATTCCTGCAGCTGATATGCAGTACTATTTTTCTGATCAAATTCATGAAGTCACTGTTAAGGAAATGTATATGTACTGCAAAAATAATGATTTCAAGTAGACATGATTATATCTGTAGATAGAGTAATATGATTTATTTAAATAATCTAACTAGGCACAAAGTACCAAAAATGAAATTTCAGTATTAAAAACTACAATGATCATGAAATTACATTAGAGACTTATTAAAATAATTACATTTATAAATTTAATAAACTACATGTTGATTTACTTGTATAGATTCTTATTAAACATCTTCTTTCATGATATATAATTAAGATGCAACAACTAAAATCAGATTACAAAACAAGAGCTTTAACATTATGGCAACCAACCTTCAAACATTCTTAGAAGACATGTTTGAAAAAAGAATTAGATGGTGGTTCCTATATTACTGATCCAAACACATGAACTTGTTTATGCTCAACTTACCTTTGCAGTCATTTTCTTCTCTGCAAACATCTGGTACAATCTGTGTGACCATTAAACCCAAACTTTTTTTAATGAAGTTAAATGTTATAGATTTCACCTTTCTGAAACATAATGATCTAATTCTATTAACATGAGGCTTAGAGCTAGTTGAAGATGATAAACTTGAGAAAGAAGATAAGATGGTAAATGAGAATGAACTTGATGTACAAAAAGTTGATAAAAAATTTGCAGAAGCATTACAAGAATATAAAAAAGGTGAGGATGGTATAAATAATAATGTAATTGTTAAAGAATCTAATAAGACATGAGAAGAGGTTAATGGCCATGTTAAAGAAAATCTTCAAAAATAGATTGATCTATTAAAAAGTTAAGAGTTATACAAAGATACTAATTTTTGTTAGCAGCAGAAGATGTGATGTCTGGAATAAAAAAGATGTTAAAAAAATTTGAAACATTAAGAATTAGAAGAACATTGCCAAGGACATGAAAAGACTGTAATAAATACACAATATTTTATAAAATTTTATAATTTTTATTATTATATTGAGAAAAGCATGTTATCACTAATGGGTTATAAATGTAGACTAAATACAATAATTGAACATTATTAAATTACTTAAATATGATATTATTATTTCAAAGAATTTGTACCTATTATAATTATATCAATATTATTATGCCTATTTATGTGATAATAAATTATGAGCTTGTAATTAATATAAAATTAAATAATTAAATGATCAAATTAAATAATTAAATGATCAAATTAAATTATATTGTAAAAAAAATGAAAATATTTAGATCATATGATTTTGTCTAATCCTTGACTTAAGTTTGTTGATTTTTTAATATTTACGATTTACTTGAATGCCTATCATATAAAAAATATAAAATGAAAATTAGCTTAAGTATTTATTCCAAAATTATACTTCAATTTTTGTGCTTATTGATATTAAAAACTACTTAAATAATTGCTTAACTTTTACAATCATCCAAGACAGCTGAGTATGATTTTCTCTTGTTGTTAAATAGTAAAAATAGTTCATCCTTACATAATTTCTTATATTAGAATTATAGTTGTAAATTATTTTTAATTTTATTTTTATATATTCTTGCCTTTAAGTTAAAAAAATCTGAAAAGAAATTTTAATTTATAGCCTGCAAGAATGTTACATGAAGATGAAAAAATTTCTGATGATTGTCACATGACAGAGAAATTTTTTGGAGGTAAACTGTATAACTTTTTTTGATAATCTTGTTGTTTGTAGCATATAAGTCAACTTGGATATGATGCATATGTTGTTAATATATAATATTTGGCTGATTATTAGTTTTTTTGAATTTAGACCCCTTACAAATATTCATACTATTTCTTAGCTTTTGACTTTATTGTTGATTCTTTAAGTTTGAAATTTAGTCAAATTCCTAGAAATCATAAAATTTTATTTTTGCTCTTCTTCTGAATCTACTTTTTGCCAAAAATGATTGTTCTATTTTTTTTTTTCTTTAATATTTATTGTAATAAGTTTGGTTTTTTTTTCATTAATTTGTATATCATTTAAGTTAAAGAAATTTTTTGCTATTTTGATAATTTTTTTCATTTGCCTTTTACTTGATGCAACTTATGTTGTATCATCTGTATATGCTACTACAGCTTGTTTCTATTTTTTTTTTTTGTATTGTAGTCTCTATGCTATAAAGTGCACAATGTATAGTCTAGACTTAGGTCATTTTGAATTCTTTTTAATAATGGGTTTTAGAATATTTTTTATACTAAAGGTAAGATTACTTTACTTTGCTCAATACTATTTTTAATTTTAAAGTCTTCTGTTGTTCCTAAGTCTGCAATAATTTTTGATTGTTGATTTTTAAACAAATTTAAAATAAAGGTACTTGCTATTTTTGGTATTTAAGTCTTTTAAGTGCCAAATCTAATGCTACTAATAATACTGAATCAAATGCTTTTTTTATATTTTATAACACTAGTCAAAGTTATTTTTTGTTATTTTTTGCATCTTTTATTATTGCATTAATAATAGCCTGTCCAATCAGTGGGCAGGTATTAGGGTGTAAGTGTAATTGATCTACTATTCTATATAAGCATGAGTATATATAGTTTGTATATGATCTTTTGTGATATCTAATTTGTTGTGTTCGTTGTGAGGTATTGTAATTGTTAAACGTTTGGAAAGATGTAATGTTGTTGTTTTTTTTTCAGTTAGAGAATTCAATACAATAAGGTTTCCATATTTGGTTATAGATTTGATCATTAATATCAAGAAGTGTTTGAATGATAGTTTGTGAAGCTGTTTTAGTAAGTATGTTGTAATTATGGATTGTTTCAATTAGGGCTTTGGGTATGAGACCTTTAAGAATAAGATCAAGATAAAAAGAGTTTGCTTGAAATGGTATTTGATCAAATGAAGGATGCTTTTGAATTTTATAAATAAGTTCATGTAGCTGACTAGTAGATAAATTAAGATCTGCTTTATATAGGATATGCTAAACTGATAAGTTAATAATGCTTATAATAAGAAAAGGATTAGAGCATGTTAGCCAATGTGAGTGGGAATCAGGAAGATTACATCGAAAGCAGTTGGGATTCGTAAAGATAGTTAGGTAGATGTTGTGAAAAGAAAAGTGTGTAGGTAGTTCATTAAGTAGAGTTTTAATTTTAAAGGCTTTTGATTGATTAAGCTTAAAACTAGTAAAGTTTGATGAAGGTTTTTGGTTATGATTAAGGTATAACCATGTAGATTTCCAGTCTATATAATGATTAAT
>CAJVQA010011129.1:0-10924 GCA_910591915.1 Cetraspora pellucida
TATAATCCTTATTTTCAAATATTATCAAATAAAATTTTATTTAAATATTTTAAAATTTAAAAAATATAGATCATAAGTATATTTTTAACAATTTTCCAGGCAAATTTGTCTAAAAAAGCTTACAGATTAAGAGATAACCCTGTTGTGCAAATCAACTAGGTTATACAGAAAATATAACAAAACAAATAAGATAAACAATAAGCACATGTACAAAAATAGTATATCAGAGCAAGCATGTGACATAGAGACAGCTATATTAAACCAACTGACAAATAAAATGACAACAATTAGTATAGAAGAAAATACATATAAAGTAAGACCTGAGAGCCTATTAGAAAAGGTATTAGAAAGATCAATAGCACAAAGCTTACAAAGAGTTGGCAATGCAGAGTTAGTCAAAATATTAGAAACAACAGATGTTATAGAAACAAGAATAGACAGATATACAGTATTACTGTTTACAGCAGATGTAGCAGATATAGCAGCAGTAAGAGCATTAAGTAAAGCTATCGCATAAGTAGACAAAAGAAATAAATTAATAGATTTTAGCTTTAAAATGAAGGATAGCTTACAACAGTAGAGAGAAAGAGAAACAAAAAACACAATTCAGCCAGAAGAAATAGTTAAAACAAAAGAAAATAAAAAAAGAGAAAAATATGAAGAAGAATTCAAAAAATATGAAACAAGTAAGAAAAGATAGTAATAGATAAAAAACAAAGATATATAGCACAGAAACAAGATATAAAAGAAGCAGAAAGAGACAAAAAAACTTCACAGCACACTTCAAGTTTAGTAGAAGCAAAAGAAAAGAAAAAAAACAAAGAAGAAGATTTAATGATACTGCAAAGAGATGCAACAGAAGTACTATTAGAGCAAAGCATCTGAGCATCAGACAACAAACTATGCAACAATGAAACACCAGTAATAGCAAAAATTCTTGCCTATAATGTTTCAGATAAAACAAAGCCAAAAAAAACAGGAATGGTAAAATGAATGCTTAATGCAAACAGACATATAACAAAAATTGAAGAAGTTTTTGTAAAAGGCAATAGTTGGATCGAAGTATCATTCGATTGCAAAAGAGGAAGAGAAGAAGCAATTAATCGAATAAAGCGAAAAGGTGAAGAGTGGTTTAATTTAATTCCAGTCAAAATGTAAAACCAAGTAGAGAGTAAGAAAGAGCAAGATGCAGCAATGAACGAGTGCAGAGTAAAAAATAAACAACAAAAAGAAATATCTAAAGACCCAAAACAGAAAGAGCCTAATCAAAAAGAAATGCAACAAAGCAAAATAGAAAAGCAAGATGAGGCTAAAACAGAAGCAGAAAGATAACAAATAGAAAGACTAGAAGAAGCAGAAACAACAAGATTCCTAACAATTTGGAACTTACCATCAGACATTAATGAAAAGGAATTGAAATATATATGCAGAAGTATGAGAAATATGCATATAATATGAATCAAAAGATCACAATACAAAGCACTAGCAGTTATAGTAGCAGATTATAGAAAAGAGAGAGACAACATATAGGCATTACCTCTTGGCAACAATATATTAGCAAGAGTAATGGAAAGAAATGAAGACTATACACAAAAAAAGAAACAAAGTCTGCTTATAGCAAAATTACTAGACATTCCTAAAGGAGCATCAGAAATGCTTTTATTAAAATGTCTAAGGAATAAAAGAGCAAAAGTGATATATATACCATTTAACAGAAATGGGAACTAAAAAAAATTTGCAATAATCATCTTTGCAAATGCTCAAGAAGCAGAGACAGCTCAAACAACACCAATATAGTACAACAACCATTAAGTAAGTTGAAACAATTCTAGAAGAAGAAAAACCTACAAAAGAGAAGAGTTAAGAGGCAGAAGACAAGAAAGATCAAAGTCAAGCAATGAAAGGCAGTTGAAATACAAAAGACAAGAAGCATTGAGAGTCAGAGGCACAAATATGAAATACCAACTAAGAGATATAGAGAAATGAAAAATGACCCTCAGTTACAAAATATAGAAGCATGATTAGAAGATAAAAACACAGACATAAAAGAAGAAGTAGCAATAACAAAGAAGAAGAAAGCCAAAACAAATATATTAAATCAAGAAAAAACATTATCAGTAAAAAATGTTTTGTGTCAAATATTAGAGAAACTAAATAAAATAGAAGAGATGCAGCTAGAGATAAGGAGAGATCTAGCAGATTACTCCTAAGGGCATCATAGTTGAGTTTAGAAATACAGATGAGGAGATTAAAGCTTTTCTACAAAAGAAAAGAGAAATGTTTGAAGGAAAAGAACAAGAAACATCTTCTTATCTAAAGAAAAGAAAGGTAGCTAAAAAGACTAACAATACAGAAGCAAAACAAAATCAATTGAAAGAAAAATGAAAAGAAGAAAGAAAAGAAATTAAAATAGCATATCATAATATTAATAGCTTAAAGACCAAAGGTTGGAAACTCAAGAACTTATTGGACTAGACAGAAGAAGAAGAAATTGCAATATTGGGAATCACAGAAATGAATATTACTAAAAGAGAAAAAAGATTTTTAACATATGTGGCAAACAAAAATTATATAGAATATTGGACAAATGCAGCAGAAGATAAGAAAAAAGGATCAGATATAGGAATTCTAATAGAAAAACAATGGGAAAAGCATGTAGGTACTGTCAAAAGAATAAATAAATACATGATAAAGATCACATTATACTTCAAGCAATTGGAGTTAGTAGTAATAGGAATTTATATACTACCAAGTAACAAGACAAAAGGGAGAATCATTTAGCAGAAGCATGTAGAAAGGGTTACTAAACAGAAAAGACAAGCACAATTTGTAATTATGGATAACTTTAATTATACAGTGAACAATGTAATAGACAAACAACACCCACAATTAGCAAATTTTAAAAGATTACTGATCTTTAATTGGATGAGAAAGCAAAGCTTTATAGATACATATAGGAATATGCATCCAACAAGTCAAGAGTATACATGGTCAAACAAGGAAGCTGCAACAAGAATTGACTATATTTGGGTATCAGAAAAATTGGCTTTGGGTTTGCAAAGAGCAAACATTAAGAAAACAGAAGAAATTACCAAAAGTGATCATAAAATAATAATTGCAGAAATATGGATCAAACACATAATAGGAAAGAACAGTAAAGCAGAAATTAAAAAGAAAGGACAATCAAGAACATTATATTTATATGATCAGGCAAAGCCAAAGGATTGGAAAAATTATACACAAGAACTACAAAGGTGATTAGTGACAAAAGAAAGCCTAAAAGATATTCAAACAGAAGTGCAAGATGAGAAAAAACAGTTAAACAAGATAAACAGTATATGGGATACAATAGAAGAAGCAATTATTATCACAGCAAATAAGCACATACTCAAGAAAAGAATATACAATACAGTAGCAAATAGAAGAACTAGTTGGAAAGCATAACAACAAGAAAAAGATATTGTAAAGCTGCAAAAATTAATTAAATATGCAAAGATGAGGAAAAACTAAGAAGTAATAGAAGAAGAAAGAATTAAAACAAATGAGCAACTAAAAGCATTAGGCAATAAAGCAGAAGCAAAACTGCCAAAATTACAAAGGCACTGGTCATCTGCCTGAATAGAAGACATGAAAGGTTGGCAGAAGATCTTACAAGAAAGGAAAAAAAAGAACTGAGAACAAATGCAAAGAAGACAAATAGAAGAAAATATAAATAAATGATGTGAAATGATCAAAACAGATCAAGAAAAAATGTTTGTCAGCCTTCTAAATAAACCATACAAAAAGATATTGCTTAATAGGCTTATTAAGCAAGTAGAAGAGAAGATATATTTAATAATAAAGCCAGAAGAGATTAAGGCAAATATAGCAGAACATTATAAATTGCAGTTTAGGAAAAGAAACATCAAACTAAAAACAATGACAGAAAAGTAAAAAGAGATATACAAACCAAGAGAAAGCATTAGAAAGGAATGATATGCAGAACTTGAAGAAAAAATCAAAAAAAAAATAGAAAGAAACACTAAGAGAGTTAAAAACAAGAACAGCTTCTGGTATCTCAGATATAAGCTACATACTAATCAAAAAAACAGAAGCAAAGATACAAGAAATCTTTAGAAATTTTGCAGACCTATATTTAGAAATAAGAGAAATCCCAATAAAGTGAAAAATAGCACAAGTTTACCTGATACCAAAGAATATAGAATAGGGATATAGTTTAAATAATATCCACCTAATAGTATTAATCAAGACATTTAGAAAGGTTGTTACAAAGGTGATAATGAAAAGGCTTGCCAAAATATTTATGAAAAGAGAAATACTTAAAGGACCAAACTTTGCAGATCTTTTAGGAAACTCAACAGAGCAACCAGTACAGATTTTAAACATAATAATAGAGGAAGCAAAAGAAAAAGATAAAGAAATATAGATACTGTTGCAGAATATGAAGAAGGCATTTAACTCAGTTCCTCTTGAAAGTCTTAAACTAGCATTGCAAAGAATTAAAATACCCAGAAAAACAATTAAATATATATTGAAACTTTTTTACAAAAGACAACTAAGAATAATTACAGTGTATAGCTTAACAAAAGAACTAACAGCAGAAGATAAAATAGACCAAGATGAGGTAATCTCACTACTAATATGGCATTTTTTTTATAATCCATTATTAAAAAGAATTCAAGAAGATAAAGAGTTAGGATATATAGTCAAGCAACAAATACAAATAGGTATATAATACAACAACATTACAAGATATCGTTAAGCAGCAATTGCATATGTAGATGATACAACATGGATTACAAACAGTAAAGAGCAACTATTAAAGATCTTAGAAATAGCTGAAGAGTTCTTTGAAATGAATGAAATAGAGATAAATAGATCAAAGTCAAAACTAATAATAATAAATACAAAAGTCAAGAAAGAGGAAAGGGCAGTAATATATAAAAAAAGCAAGATAATAGAAGAACCAAGACACAAAATAGTTTGCTTATTGGAAATATGGTTAAACAGCAGAATGTAAGAAGTGCAAGTAAAAAAGAAGGCAAAAGGGATAGTAAGCCAGACTATAAGAAATTAAAGTACAAAAAAATGATGATAGGCCAGATTGCATATATAAACAATATGGTAATAATATCTAAACTAAGTTATATATTACAGCTAACAAAGCTGTCAGACAGAAGCCTAAATGAAATATATTAATCAATAATAAGTTTGGCAAAACAAAAAAGCAGCCTACAAAGAACAGTAGAAAACTGCATAATGGAGTACAAGAATCTTGGTAGCTATAGAACATTGTGACAAGAGTTAACCATAAAGCAAATGAGTGGCCTTGTAGCAAGGCTAAACAGACAAGACAGTCTTGGACAATTAACAAGACTAAGATTAACACAAGGCTATCAAAGAGCAGACTTAGCAGAAGATATATAGAAAACAAAAGAGTGGCCAGAAACTGAAACATATTTAAAGGATAACTTAGCATGCCTTACAATACTCAAAGCAAAAAAGCTAAAAATAAATATTAGAACAGAAACTGAGCTATAGACAATGCCTGGACATAGTATCAAAATACAAAAACTAGTAGATGCACAAGTGTGAAAAAAAAGGCAGTTAAAGTAAATGAAGCTGGTCTAATATACTTAAATTAACTACTTGACATAAAGAGAAAAAAACTAATCACATAGTAGCAATTAAAAAGCTAATAAGATCAATCAAATAAAGAAAAAAAAGCAGAATGGTTCAAGGCAATTAAATCAAAAGTGCTCAATAGCCTAGAAAGTAAAATAGTACAAAGATACTTTAAAACCAATGAATAAAATACTCAGGCAATGCAAGTCAAATAAGAGCAAATATCAGAAGATAAAAGAAGAAAAGAATAGATAGTATATGGCATATAAGATTACAGACAACTTGGGAAAGTAGTTAAAAAGAAAAAGAAAAAAGTGTTAATTGAACATTAGCAAATGAAATGCAAAGAGAATAAAGTAGCAACTGAGATCAAAAAATGTGAAGGGTGTACAAGGAAAGAAGAACAGATAGAAAACAGTTGTCAGCAATGGACAAAATTAAGTAAAAGCATTCATATAATTTCAGATAGATTAATAAGTAAGAGCAGCAATCAAATCAAGATAACAATAAACCAAATAATGAACAAGACAGAAACAAGCAGATTCAAAATAAGTAAATGCAAATTAAGAGGCCTTATAATGATAGAAGAACTAGAGATAGAAATTATTAAACAACAAAATTTAAAAGAAAATATTAGCCAAGAAATAATAGAAGTCTTAAAAAGAAATATTTTGAAAAACAAGAATAAATACACAATATATACTGATGGTGCAACTAATAGAAAAGACAGTAAAGAGTTAATGATTAAGAACAGTATAGGTATAGGATGGGTCCAAACAAATAAAATATAAGAATGACCAGAAGAAGAATTAACACTTGGACTTGAAGAATGGCAAACATCGACAGTAGCAGAATTGGTAGCAATTTGGACAGCAAGCTTAATGATACTAAAAGAAAAACAAGTTGAGATATATACTAACAGTAATGCCACAATAAGAAACATTAGTAGGAGTCTAGAACACATGAACAGAAACAAGATTATTAAAAAGAAGAATGCAATGTAGATAATAAAAATTAAAGACCTTGTCAAAACGAAAAACATTCAGATAGATTTAGTTAAAGTGAAAAGTCATAGTAAGAATAGATAGAATGATAAGGCTAATAGTTTAGCAAAGAAAGGAATGATGAATAGAAAAATAATACAGGCCAAAAAAGTCAGTTGTAAAAAGATAGAGTACTGCCTAGAGTGAGAAAACAGATAGACTAACATATTAGCCAGACTGTTATGCAAGTTAGTAGAAAATGCAAGAATAGGAGCAGAGTAGAAAGAAACAAGAGTAGTTAAAAGTTTAAAGCCAGAAACAGAAACCACAATTTATAATTAGACTTATTTTTAGAAAAAGCTAAAGACAATCAAGGGAATACACTGTACAACAAGAAGAAGCAGCTCCAGAAGAAGTGCATTTATTAAGTGCATAATAGATAAGCTTTCAACTCTAGAAAATCTTAACAGAAGAAGACCAGATATATACATAACAGTGAAATGCCAAGTATGCCAAAATAAAGTAAAAGAAATGCAAGCATACTTGGCAGCATGCAAGGAGCAAAGAAGTCTCTGGAAGAGAATTCAAAAAGTAACTATTGCAACAGCATAGAAAAAATTAAAAGAAGAAGAAAAAACCCAGATTCCTCCATATGTGTTATATATAGCACTCTTTGAAAAAACAGAAATGAAAGAAATCAAAATGAGAAAAGCACTAATAAAAGACCTAATCCTAAAAGAAATGCAAGACAAACTGGCACAGCTTTTAAATTCAAAATCAAAACAGCAATTTGCAAATGCAGTAGCAATAACAGCCTGAAACACATTTTATGAACAAGTATGAAGAATATGTTGTGAAAAAATTATTGAATAGGAAGGAAAAATTGAAATAACAGGTAAAATTAAAAGAAAGAAAGGTGAAAAGCTAAAGGAACCAAGAAAACAAGAAAAGACAAATCAAAAAAAAATAAAAGAAAAGAAAAAAGAAATAAGAGAAAAAGAAAAACAAGTTGAGAAGAAAGCAATGAAAACAATTTTGGAGCTTGTCATAGAAGGAGAAGACCCTTCTATTACAGACTTTAAGTAGTCAGACAAGCAGCTTACTTCTGCTCGAAGTAATGTGGCAGGTTGCACTTAGGTACTAGCAAGATGACTAGGTGATGCTAGACTTAGATATTAGAGTTATTTATATAGTTACAAATGTAATTCCAAAAGCTTAATAAAGTATTACCAATTATTTACAACTCTTTCTAACGATCCTTTATACCAACTTTTTTCAAAAGTCTAATCTATGAAAACTATATAGTTATTATATTTAAATATAACAAAACTCTATATTGGAGTAACTAGAAAGGCTATTTACTGTATGCTTGGTTATAACTGAAAAGAGTTGAAAAAGACTTGAACCCTTGTAAGTGAAGTTTTTTGGTAAAACACGAGTACTATCAAGCAAAGAAGTAGTAGATAAGCTCTGAAGCTTTGTTTAGTGCTATAAGGGCTTAGGCCTAAATAGTTACTTGTTTTAATATAATATTCTATATAGTATAACTCTTACAACTTCTTTTTAAGTTGGTTTTCTTTTCTGCCTTTACTATTAGATTTTTCTCTTAAAATTTTTATCAAAAAGTAGGAAATCTGATGTATCTCTTTCAAAGAATCAACACTGTTTATCTTTTCAAATTAGTAACATTAGTCATGAGAAAATCATGAGATAAGTATTAAACCTATGATGGGTAACATATGTCAAACTTAAGAGGAAAATAAAAACTTTGACTATTCTTTTCACATGACAAATGGAATATATTATAATACAGAGATAAAGTAAATATGGAGTATTCTTTATTTAGTATTATATAAAATTTTTTAAAGCCAAGCATAGGCAAAAATAGTGTCTTCATGTTTCTTTTTGTTTTTTTTCTTTGTTCTTCTTTTTTTTATCTTTTTTTTCTTTTTTTGATTTATGTTTAGGTTTTGTAGTTAGTTCATTCTTTTTTTTTTTTACTTTCTTTCTAGTTTTTTCTTTCTTATATCCTGTTGTTCTTTAGACAAGGATTATAGAATTCTCTTGCTTGATAATTAAAAAAGAAAAAAAATAAATTGAAGATGAAGCCAGAAAGACATTTTGAGGCTTGTCATAAAAAAGAGAAGACCCTTTCATTATAGACTTTAAGTAGTCAAACAAGCAACTTAATTTTGTTTGAAGTAATACAGCAGGTTGCACTTAGGTGCCATTAGGGTGACCGGGTGATGCTAGACTTAATTATTAGTTACACCTATGTAATTGCTATAGTAATTTCATAAATCATAATAAAGTACTAGTGTGACTGCCTAAGAAGGAAAAAAAAATAAATAAATAAAAAATAAAGTACTAGCATGACTGCTTATATGTCAAAAAAAAAATAAAAAAAAAATCAGTTGGCCTTATGTGGCTGTTACCCAGGTACACCAAGTTGGGTTCTACCAATATTAGAAGCTCAGGCATCTATATGAAGTGTAATGTTATATGTATATAGAAGAATGTATAACTGATGTTGCATAAGTCAGTGCAAACACACAATAAGACCATTGGGTATAAAAAACTAAAGAACCAAGATAATAAAAATCTACTTAAAAATTCCTGAATAAAGAGGTAGCATGAACTTTTGACAGTATCATTAGATCGGTTGAAGCACAAAACACCTTTATAGAAGCTAAAAATTAAAACTGAACATCAAATATGTATAGAAAAGCATATAACCAACCAGGCTGCCAGATTCAACAGAGGAAAAGGATACAGAGTATATCATATTAGGCTATCTAAATTGGTAGTCTGAAATAAAACTGATAGTTTTGAGTTGCAGCTAGTAGAGGATGATAGAGAAGATGCCAAGAAGATAGGTACTAGGGTTTTAGTGAACTTTACAAGTATAGAAATAGTGTAATAGGATGTAGTGACCTAGTGAAGTGGTCAGGTTATCAACCTTCCAAGTAGTAGGTTGGGTGTTCAAATCCTATCAATGGTAAAAATTTGGATAATCACCTATATAATATTCATATTACAGCAACTGTTACTAATGATTGGGTTAGGATACCTGTAATGGCAGTCACACCAGCATGACTGGCAGGTCATGGGGCATCTGTGCAATGTTGGAGTTATATGGAGGAATGCAAACTGACAAATCGGGTAATGCAAACACTAGATAAGTCCTTGTGGCCGTGTAAATTCATTGAAATTGGGTAACAAGAAGTCTATTTGGGAAGATCTGAGTAGAGAGGTAGCTGGATCTTTGATGGCCCTACTGTAAAGGCTAGCCTGGTGAAATGGATACCCAGGTCTAGTATCCAGTCCTAGTGGCCAGACAGGCAAGAACCTCCAGGTTGAGAGTCTCAGAAGTATCACCAACCAGGCCACCAGAATAAATTGGAAAAAAAGTATATCAGGCTGACCTGATATACTGATGAACTGGTTGTAGTCCTACATGGGCTATCTGGATTGGGAGTTTAGTAAAAGGGCAGGAGAAAAGGCAGGAATATACTAAAGTACTAAGGTTATGCTATAAAGTAGATGCTGGGGTCTAAGTGAACTCTACAAGAGCATAGTGGTTTAATGGTTAGCCCTGACCGCAAGTGTTGATTCTGCCATAGTGATACCTAGGTCAGTTGTAAAAATGGGTATAGAAGGCTCTGGAGGGTTTACCTCGAGGATAAATTAGTCTTAAAGTTGAGAATAATAATCTGGTACATCTGAGATGACCAGTGATGTTAATACAGATTACAGATTCAGAAGGTTTAAAGTGAAACACCCAAGCAGGGGTATTAGGTATGGCAATTGGTGGGGAACCTTTGGGCAGACTCCTTAAATAGGTAATATAGAAAAGTTACATATATAGCCAATTGTACGCTCTCCTGTAGTGGTTCATTGAACCATAATACCAATAAGTGATTAATAAAAGTCAAAAGACCAAAGAGGTTACCTTAATACCAAAAAAAAAAAAAGAAATAGTGTAATGTAGTAGTTAAACAGATAACCTCTGTGCCTGCAAGTATTAACTAACTATAGCATATTGCATAAAACTAGGTTTATATGTGTGGGACATAAAAGCTTTAGTAAGTTTCTTGTCAAGGATAAACTAGTCCTAAGAGTAACAACAAGTATCAGAAACTTAAATAAATATAGCCTTGAGATGTTCTTGTGATACAAAAAGGACTGCATATGCAGAGGGTTTAAATAAACAAGACTTCTAGTCAGCTTGCAAGTATGGCAACTAGTGTAGAACTTATATAGCAATATGTAAGCAGACTACTTAAATTAGGCACCAAAAGTGCACATATAGCTAG
>CAJVQA010011130.1:0-10923 GCA_910591915.1 Cetraspora pellucida
TTTATATCAATGTTTGTTTGCCAGTGTGTAATAGATATTTGATTAGTATTTTTGAAATGTCTGCGGATTTTGCCAATGATAATTTCATTGTCAGTATATATAAGTAACCAGGATTTAGATTTTTTTGGAATATGTTGTGAACTGTATGTGAATGGATTATATCCTGGTTGTTGGTAATGTGGAAGAAGGATTCTGAAACTATTGTAAGCCATTATGGTGTCTTCTAAGTATGTGAACCATAATGGTTTTTGGCCTTTAGGTAAGTATGACAGTCATGGTGAAAGATGTTCCCACTTTAGTAAAGCAGTATTGTCAGTTGTACAGAGCTATTCAAGATATAGAATATTGAGATTTCTGATTTGTTTTTTAAAGCTAATATATTGAGGGTGTTGGGATAAAATTAATTCTAATGATTGAAGATTATATAATATAGTGTTTGGTTATGAAATATTGGGGTTAGCTGTTATAGATCTGTTTAAGTGTTTTAGTAATTGGATAATTTGAAGTTCAGTGTATATTTATTTGGACCATCAATGATAGGATTGGAATGTTGGAGTATGTTAATAGTTGACCATAGGTTGTTTTGGAGCTGTTGTAATCTGATTCGTGTTGAGGTTCCTAGTAAGTTAGAATTGTTAAGTCATAGTAGGAAGTTAGTAATGTGGTGCTGAAGTTGAATGTTCCATATGTTGTAAATATTGTACAAGTATGGGTTAAGTATAGTACTATTGGAAATTGAGCATGCTAGATGAGATTTGCATTTGGCTATTGTCAAGTATTTGGCGAGAATGTTGTTACATGTCGAGTGAGGCATAATGATGTTATGTAATCTATATTTGAGTGTGGGTATAATAACAGTATTGATTATATAAATAATTTGTTTATCTATAATTCTCTTTGTACTAGCAATGTTTGTAAGCTGAAGAGTTTCTTCTCAATAATTTTGATTTGTTCAGTTTGTTTGTTGTTAAGTGTAAACCAACAACCTAGAAACTTAAATGGTTGGTTAGCAGGTATGGATTCTAGAGTGGAGTTAAAGAATTAAATATTAGATATAGATGAATTAGAAATGAAAACAGATTTGGTGACATTAATTTGAATATTGGCTATTAGATAGAAGGATAAGGCAGTTTGGGTAATTTGTTCTAGTTCCTGTTTTGTTTTTGCTATTCAGAGTGTATCATCCATGTAAGCTAGTACTAATGTAGATGTGTGAAGAGTTTGGGATCTAGGTGGTTGAAGGTGGGTCTTCCAAGTTGTAGATAATAAGTAACCTTTATATTGGGATGCAATTCTATGAATAAGAGAATCATAATAAATGCACCAGAATAGTGGAATTATTGTTTCTTCCTGGTCTATTTCGTTTTTGACTGTATATAGGTTGGTTAGGCCAATATTGGTGATTACTCTGTTTTGACAGTCTGTTAATAAATTAGTAAGTATATTGACTAACTTAGGAGGCATGTTGATACGATTTAGTGCTTTTTCAAACAGATTCAGATTAACTGAGTCATACGCTTTGCTTATATCTTAAAATATAAGCCAAAGATGTTTGGAGTTGCAAGATGTATCTTCGATTATATTATTTAAAATATGTATGGGTATAGCTGTACTATTGCTGGCAGAGCAATATAATTATAAAGTAATAGGATTTCATGTTTGGTAAGTACTTGATTTAAGCAATTTGTAAGAAGTTTTGTATATAATTTTTTGGCATGTTCAAGAAAGCTAATAGGCCTGGTCTTAATTAGGTTGCAGTCAAAGATAGGTTTTTTGAAAATTGGAAAAATTTTACCCTCTTTCTATTGCTTTGGGATTTGGTTTGAAATAATACATCTATTTAGAAGAGCTGTAATTGCTTGAAGAAAGAGTACACCTGCATGTTTTAACATTTCATAACTGATGCCAGATGGGCCACAAGCCTTGTTATTTGGAAGATGAGATAATGTTTTAGTTATTTCAGTGATAGTAAATTCTTTGTTAATATCATTGTACCATGTGGAGTTGATATGTATTTTACAGTTATATTCTTCTCTCTAGTTGGATTAAAAGATTTGTTGGTTGGTATGTCAAAAGAATGTCTATTGGTCAAAGTGTTGTTGAATATGCAGTTTGATGTCTTGGGGGTTAGTAATTACATCATTGCTTGTTCTGATGTTATCAAATTTGACTAGGTCCTTGTGACAGTTAAGTATGCTATTGATCATTGATTTTGGGTTTGATTGAAGTTTGGAGCATCTTTTAGAAATATTATCATTAATTTGTTGTCTTATTTCTTTAATATTTTCTATATTACAGGCATGATAGATAGATTTTCATTCAGTTTTAGCAAGTGCTAACCAGTTTGGTAGTAAGTTATGAATAGTTGGTAAAGGTGGGACATTAAGTTGTTTGGATATATTTATTTGATTAATGAGGTGATTATATTGATGTGGTATAGGAGTAGAGTTTTTTAGTGAGTATTTGACTTGTTTGATTATATTGCCTAATTTTATGAGATGTTGATGAAGAGATGATGCCTTTGTAGAAAAAATATTTTGAAAGTTCCTGATGGTAAATTTTTTATTTGGAATATGTTGTATAGCAACGAAAATAATACTGTTTTAAATTTTGTGCTAAGAAGATTCAAGTGACTCTGAGGTTTGTTTACTAAGTGGAGTTTTGTTATTATTAAGATTTAATGTTACTTGGTCTGCAAATTGTTGCTATTTATCTTTATTCATATTTTTGTATAAGAATGTCCTTCTACGGGTTTTGGTGAAATGTCTGAGTTTGCCTATATATGTATAAGGAAAGAGCCAATAGGAGTTTAGAATTTTATGGTCACTCTGAGTACTGGTATCAGGATCATCTATGGTAAAGAAGTTGAGATATCGAAGAAGAGGTTGATTGGCCCAAATGTAGTCTATACTGCTCTGGTATTTGTTGCTTTGCCAGGTGGGTTTGAATTGTTTGTATATTGTTATGGGTAAATTCGACTCTAGGATCTTGAGAAAACATTGCGTAATGACCATGATCTGCATCATGAAAACTGTCATACCACGATACCCATGACCCAAGACAAATCAAGCTCCTCATTAAGTAACGGTGCTGATCCATTGAAGAAAAAGCCACCTGCCCGATTTGGAATCCAACTGTCAAGGTAATATTACCTTGACAGGAAAAGTCTGTGCCATGTCAATGCATCATCATATGTTGGATTGTATGCTGTTGTGGGATGATGCTAAGGTAATGATGAATGAATTGTAAGAAAAAGGGAAGAGTGTTAGTAAAAAAAGGGAAAAACAGTCTATGACTATGAGAAAAAGGGTATCAAAGCCATGTCCCAAGTTCTTCATTTTTCCCCCAAAATGTTCTATAAAAAGTGTGCCTCCTGCCCTATAGATATAAAATATACATGAGATATAGTACCCTTCCGCCTCTAAAAACTGAATTGCCTTGTAACTTGTAACCCACCCTAAAATAATTAATAAAGTTTTTAATTAATAAACTAACTAAACTGTCAAAATAAATAAATAAATAAATAAAAAAAACCCTACGCTCCTTTAAACTCTCCTGGTAACATTCTCAAGACTGCCATAGACCAGTGCCAAATCGAATCTGCCTCACCTGCCTTGAGCGATGTTACGCAATGTCGACAAATTCGAAGCGACAATTTGTCACATTCCTTCTTGTCTCTGTAGTGTCATTCTCGACCTTGTATCCCATATCAATATGTAGCCAAGTTATACATATTGTTGTATTGAAGGAAATTAAGTAGCTTATATTTAGTTGATAAGGAATGGGTGATGTTATCAGAGCTATTAAAATCTCCTAGAACAATAGGTTGAATGTTTGATATATAGGCTTGTTGAAGCCATTGTATTACAGTATTTTGTACTAACAATCTAAGTTGGGTATTATCACATGGTAGATAAACTGAAATAATTCTGAATTTAAAGTCATGTTTGAAGAAGATATCTATGCAATAGCATATTCTGGAAAGGTGAGTATTTTGTGAATGTGGGTTTTTATAGACTTGTAAATCATAATTGCCATCCTTGCTTTAGGGCCTTCAGTGCATAACTACAAGTATGTAAAGTGTTTGGATTTTTGTAATTTGGTAATTGGGTTACTAGCTGCAATTTTGGTTTCTGTAATGCTAATAATGCTAAAGTTGTTAGAGAGGCACATACTTGTTGTTTCAGGTCTTCATTAATTCCTCTAACATTATGTGTACTAATTGATAAATAGAGTTAATTATTATAGGACTGTATATCTGAAGTATTGAAGCTTGAAGAAAGATAGCTTTTATAATTTTGTGTTGTTTGGTTTTGTGAAGTTAGGATAAGCAAATGTTTATAGGATTTGTATCTAATGGGGTTTATAACTATGTGATTAGGAATAGTGGGGTTTGTAATTTTAGTATAAATATGTGTTTCTGTATTATCAAGGTTGACTGATATTTTTATGGGATTAAAGAAAAGATTTTGGTGTAAGTGTTTAATAAAATCCTTAAGTGTTATGGATTGTGGTAATAAAGGTAGATGATATTGTTTTAAAAATTTGTTATAACAAGTGTCTGTCTCTAAAGAAGTTGAAGTATTGGTATTAGAGACATTATATATAGTGTCTTCTACAGATTCGCTCACACTAGGCTTTACTGCCTGCCTATTGTCATCATTCTTCTCTAAAGATGGCCCAAATATAAAGGACATCATAGTTTTAGAGATAGCAGCTGCATCGATGTGTTCTGTAGAAGACATTACTAAAAAGGAGGATTTACACTTTCCTCTTGCGAGGTAAGAGTAGTGTTTTCTGTTGCTTTTGTTGTTTCTTTTGGGGGTATAGATGTATTTTTATCTACTTCTTGAGATGTAGATGGCTTAGAGTTTTGTATAAAAAAAGAATCTTTATATTGTTCTGAAATTAAAATTTTAAGGTTTTTATCAAGAAGTTTTCAGTTGCAGGATAGTAGAATTGGTTGTAATTAATATATATTTGTTTAAGTGATATTTTGAATTCCATTTCTAATTTGAAATATGTAATAATTTTTGCAAGTGTATGGATGTCATCAGTTGTTTTAATTATTTTTTCTAGGGCTTCTTTTTGAGATAAACCTGTAAGTCCATCATTATCTCTTGCTGCTAGCATAAAAGCTCTCAAGTATCAGTAGAAGTAATATGAAGATTGGGCTGTATTACTTTCCACTTTGTTGAGCTTTGTGAAAGTTTTTTCAGTAGATATTGCTAGGCCTCTAAGTTCTTCTGTAGGTGTTGGAATAGAAAAACTTGCTGCAAGTTTTTGTTTAGGGTGAAAGATATCAGTTTCCAGAGTTGGGTATACCCATTCTTTTTGTTCTGATTCTGGTACTGGATGGGTTTTAAAGGAGTTAGTAAAATAAAATTTGGATATATTTTCTAGATTATGTTCAGTTAATTTGGATAATAGATTACAATCTTTGTTAGTACAAAGATGAATGTGATAAAGTGCCACTTTAAAGATTGCTTCAGAGCACTCTTTAAGAGTATGTAGTAAGGTTGGTAGAAAGTATAATATTGGCAGTAGTTTTTTGCATTTTTCTGTTAATTTTTGTGATATTAGCATTTTAATATAATTGCTTGTTTTCTGTTGGTCGATTTTTTTGAATTGGATGCTGTATTTTTCAAAAAAAGTTTTAAATCAGGCTTCATAAGTTATAAGATGGTGTTTAAGTGATAGGATTCTAAAGTCTTTTAAGAATTTTTCAGATGGAATATTAAGAGCTATATTAATATTAAATCAATTGTCATTTTAGATTGTAAATTTGAGTTGTTTGGAGCTGTGTTTAATATCAAAGTGGAGTGTAAATCATAATGGTTTAATGTCAAGTTTTTTCATAAATTCTTCAAAATTGATGGTTCTATATTTATGGTTTAGATAAAGATGTAAGTAGGCTAGGTTTATGGCAACTCTACATCTGTTAGTATGTGAGTAAGATAGGATAGCATAGTGTGATCGAAGAATATGAAGATAGTCTAGTTGTGTAAAGAAAACTTCTGTAAACTTGAAAAGTAAACCTTTGAGAGTATCATAAAAAGCTTTAAAAGGGATTGGTTTTGATTTATCAAAGTTAGGACTTGAGTTGATAATAAACTCTAACAAAAACTTAGGTTTTTCGCTTGCCATTTTGTTAAAAATATAGCTGAAGGAGAATTTGACAGGTGGTCTGTTGTTATTTTTGTTATTTTTAGGTTTATTGAAAATATCTTGTTTAGGAATAAAGTCTCTAAGGTTGGATTTCAAAAGGTTGAATAGTTGTAGAGCCAGTAGGGTGTTAAGTTTATTATGTTGTTGCATGGTTGAGGTAATTAGATACTTTTTAAACCAGTTGAAGTCTTTGGAGGTGTCACATTTCTGAGTATTTGCTTTTTGTTTAGATTGTTTATTATTATTCATATTTTGTTTGTTGTTATTTGTAGTTTCCTTTAAGTTGAAGTTGTTGTCTGATTGATTATTAGTATTTTTAGTCTTTTTGGGAAGCTTGTCCAAAAATTTTTTAAAGAAACTGCATTTGTCTTCTGCAGATAGTTAAGAAAATTTGATTTTGCAATAAAGACCATATTGTTTTCAGTTCATAAGGCTTGTAAATTTGGCTAGCTTTAGTTTGAGTTTGTGAATATATTGAGAGTGGGCAGGAAAGCCACCAACTTCAGTTTTAAAAACCAGAACTTTTGGATCTAGTAAATGTTTGTTGTTAGTTAACATGATACAGGATATGTCTTTGGTTTTGCAAATAATATATATATGTGCATGATAAGAGTAGGTCATGAAAGAGATTTGATTATCAGTATCTTGTCTACTATTGCTGTAGCAGTTAGAGAATGGGTTAGCAATATTGTGTTTGGGTTGGAAGGATGACTTTGGTACATTATAAAGAGATTTGTAGAGTTTGACATCTAGATCAATTTCTATTGAATTAGATAGCTCAGTTGCTGTTGTAGAAGTGGTATTAGAGGTAAATGATAGGCATAAATGCTGTGAAGCAAAGTATGTATGATATTTTCCACAAAGACATCTTGAGATGATAGGTTGAGTTGGGCTGGAAAAGAAGTGATAGCCATTGTTAATATCACATTGTATAGGATTGAAATTAGTTAAAAAGACTTTGAAGCTTTTACAGTTTTTGTCTGAAGTAACTAAGGTTTGGCTACTATATTTGTTTTGAAGGATATCTAGGTCAAAGAAGTCTGGTTCAATAGTGGTAATGCTAGGCATATTGTGTAACTAGCCTTAGGTAATATTTGTACTAGTAAAAAACAATTTTCAAATCAAATTAGAGAATCTGATTTTTGGATAAAATTTTTTAATTTGGAGGCTTTACAGATAAGTTAGGAAGGATCTGAGAAATATGGGACTAATAAAAAAGCTAATTGGATGTTTAGGAAATTTTAATGGATGCTAAAAAAGTGAATTTTCTGAGGCAACCCAATGAATTTTCCTAAATTAACTAGTAAAATAACCTGCAAAAGCAGATTTTAGTTTTGCCTTTTTTCTAGTATCTCAGTGAGTTTTGGTTTGTTTGCTGTATAATATATATCAAAATGATCGAAATGAAGTGCTTGTTATTTTTCTAATAGGTAACAAGGTTTAACTAATTAGTAAAATATTGAGCAAATAAGCAAAAACCAAAATGTTAGTTTTTGCAACTTTTTTCAGTGGCTAAGTGTTGCAGAAGCTTAAAACCTGGCCGCCTAAAAGGAGAAAAGTGAGCTAAGCAACTTTACTTAGAGGTACAAGTAAGGTTTATTTAGTAAAATATTAAGTAATAATTAAATGTTTTTAGCAAAAATTTGGTACAAATGATCTATGAAAAGAGTTACAAAATTGGTTTATTTTATTAGCATTAGTTATTATTATTATTATTTATTATTATTATTATTTTATTTTAGTTATTTTATAATTGTATTATTATAATTATTAGAAGTTGCCATTAACTTTATTTAATTCAAGTGTTTAAAACTCTTTCTGCTAATCTCTAATTTAGAAAAAAAACTGAAAAAGTACAAAGCTAAAAATATAATGAAAAGTAGTATAGCAAGCACTTATTATAGTATTAGGAAAAGCTTCTAGTATCAGAAGCCATTATCGCTTTATTAGAATACAAAGGAAAATAAACTTCCTGAACAACAAATACAAAATTTCTTGGTTTTTTTTAACAAAATTTTAAAACTCTTGAGTTTTTTTTATAATTTTGGGAAATTGTTATTAGTCTAGGAAAACAGAAGATTGTAGCACATGATTACATAATATAAACAAACAACAACAAACAAACCAAACATGTTCCCAATTTGGTAATTACTATTCTAGCTAGGATTTAACAAAACAACCAATAATATTACAACAAATAAGTGCACATGAATTATCTAAACAAGAAACAATCTGATCTAGTAGATCGATGGATAAAATTCAAAAATCAGATATTATAAATTACATCAGAGGGCTGAGTGACAGAAATCGTAAATATATTAATAGCAAAATTCTAGATCATGTTCTAACAATATGCACAAAAAGCCCATGCAATATTGAGTATATTGCAAAAGACCTTGCATTAAGTAATCCAGATCATATTACACCTGATGACTTATTGCTTTATAGTTAAATTTTAGAAGCCCTTCGTCTTGCAGAACTAGGATGATTAGAAGAAGGTATTACAAATGAATGGCTAACTAAGCTTAGAATAATAAATCAACATCTAGGCTTTATAGAATATATATCCAATATAAACCAAGAAAAAAGTATCCAAGATAAAACAAAAACAAAAGAAATATCTAAAGTCAAGGAAGCAAAAGAAACAAAGCTTTTAACCAGTAAAAAAAGACAGCAAAAAGAAAACAGCACAGAGGAAAAAATCAATCAAGATTCCGTCTCAAGTTTAAGACTAACAGAAGCTGTGCTAGAAGACAACAAAACAAACATTAAAAAGAATAAAAAACTAAAAGAAGATGCTGAAGTACTAGTAAATGCCATTCTTTATGATGTCATAAAAAATATTGAATCCATTGATAAAAGAATACAGAATGTGAAAAAAAAAGATAATGATAATGCAGAAACAATATTCCTGGATACAATCAAACATAGTCAATAGTTACCAAAAAACAGAATCTGTGACAAAAAAAACTCTTTCAAGGCAAATATGCCAGCCTATGCATTGTCAGAAGCTTCAAAAGAAAAAAGAGTCAAATATGTTGAGTGAATTATAGAGAAAAACCACTATATTAAAACAGTAAAAGAAGTTTCAAAAAAGGCAATAATTGTGTTGAGATCAATTTCGATTGTGAATATAGCAGAGATCAAGCAATGGACAGAATCAGAGAAAAAGAAGGTGACTGGCTCAAACTTATCCCAGAAGAGAGCAGTGAACAAAAGAAAATTGCTGAACAACAATTTAAAGATAACAAAAAAAAGGGAAAAGAATATACAAAGCCAACAAGCCAAATAGAAGCAATTAAAATAGAAGAACCCAATGCAATTAATGATAATTCAAACCAATACAACTATTTCACAATTTGGGATCTGCCAGCAAATATCAACTCAGAAAAAATAAAACATATATGCAAAAACATTAGGAAGGCACAAGTAATTCAGATCAAAAGATTGAAGTTTAAAGCCTTGGCAGTAATTAGAACAGATTGTCTTACAGAGAAGAACATCCTATAGTCATTACCAATCAGATCCCACAAATTAGCAAGAGTAACCAAAAGTAATAAGGACTATAAGCAATGTGATCAACAAAGCCAGTTTACAACAAAGTTAAGAGACCTTCCAGCAAATGCATCAGAGATGTTGTTTTTATGTTGTCTAAAAAGCAAAGGAGCAAAGTCTGTGTACATACTACCCAATAGAAATGGTAATTAGAGAAGGTTAGCAACAATTACATTTATATTCAAAGAAGAAATGGATGCCACAAAATCAAAACTGATAAGATACAACAACTATCAAATTTTTTGGGATGAAGCAAAAGCAGAAAAGAAAAATTCTAGAGAGGACAAACAAAAGTACAGAAATACTGAAGATCTTAAGGTTGATATAAACAAAGAAGAATTTAGAAGCAACATAAAAACTAAGAACACAAAGAGCGAGACAAAGAATAATACTCATATAAGTCAGCCTAATCAAGCAAAAGAAAATAATATTTTAAACCAAATGCATGAATTACTGCAAAAAATATTATTAAGATTAGATAGACTAGAAACACATCATATTTGCAATAATGCAAGTATAAGTAAAAGAGAAATAAATTACTCTTAAAAGGTGCCATAGTTGAATTAAAAAACCAGAGTGTAGAAACAGAACCCTCTTTACTAATAACAAATACTAACTCAGAAACAAATACAAGACATTATCTATACCAACTAAATAACAATTTAAAAGCTGAAGAGAAACTACTTAATAGAAATATTAAAAGAACTTTTAGAGGTTAAAAAGGGAAAGCTAAAGATATAAACAGAACAGATAAACAACAATATAAAATAGAGAGACAAATGACAATAAAGAAAATTTATACAAAAGACAAAATTAACTTAAATATAGCAATATACAACATTAATGGTCTCAAAAGAAATAACCAAAAAATGGAGATTTTACAAGAATAGTTAATGGATAACAAAATAGATATAATCGGTATAGCAGAAACAAACATCTTAGACAAAAAAGGGTTTTTTATATTAAATAATCAAAGTGAATACAGGGGCTTTTGGTCAAATGCAAATTTGAACAAAAAAAAAGGGTCTGGTGTAGGCATACTCATAAACAAACAATGGGAAAAACATTTAGAAGGAATTGATAGAATAAGCAAATATATAATTATAGCCAACTTTATATTTAAGCAAACTGAAATAATGGTTATAATGCTCTACATGCCACCAAATAACAAAGAAGAAAGAAAGGAAATTCAAAGAACAA
>CAJVQA010011131.1:0-10923 GCA_910591915.1 Cetraspora pellucida
CTGAATAGATATATAGTGATAGATGATGTATAATAAAAATTGTACTAGCTATAACCAATATACTAATAAAGACTTGAAGGCATGACCTCACCTTAACAAAAAAAAAAAAAAAAAAATTCTAATTAATTAGTCAGTGATTTAAATATACATATTATTTGCTCTATTTTCATTAAATATTAGTATTATTGTTTTATTTATATTAAATATTTATTACAAAAAGTATTTAAAACAGTTGTTTGCACTATATATCAGCTTGTTAAAAATTTAGTAAAATCTTAAAGATATAATAATAAACAATAATATTATCTTGTAAAGAAGAACCAGTATGCAAATCATAAAAAATACAATGTTATTACCCAAGATGTAATAGGAAATATGTTGATCTTAAAACTAAATAAGATCATATAACCTTAGCTGATATTGGAAATGCTAGTACAAATGAAAGACAATTATCATCAAAATATAAGCATAAAGAAGAGCCACTTCCTAAATTCCCAAAACATGATAATTTAGAAAATAAAAGTTTGAAAAGATATAAAAGAAAAAGATAGCAATGTTGAAGAATCAGATAATAATTATTTTAATAGCAATTATATAGAAACTAATAGATCAGAAAGTAATAATAATTCTAGCAATAATATGAAAAGCAATGAATCAGAAAATGAAGAAAGATAGTACTACTAATAAAGAAGATAGTACAACAAGTAATGAAAATAATATGAAATTGAGTACAGATTCTATAAATACATTTCTTGAAGATGACTTTAATAAACAATTACTAATTATTAAAAGAATGGCTAAAGATACATTTAAACAATCTTTACCTATTGATAATAATAAAGAATTAAATATTGAACAACCTTTAGAAGAATTATCACCATTCAATATATATTAGCCATCTGATAATGATGATGTTATAATAATTCATAATAAAGCACCTGATGATTTTTCTTTACCAAGTAATTCTTCAAATGACTCAAATAATACTGCAAGTGAATCTTCAAAAAATTTATAAAGAAGTCATGAATCAATTAATTTTATTCTATCAAAAATTGATCTTAAAATTTTTAATCTACTATTTACTTTTGCTAATAGTAATAAGAATAAAGCAATCTTCTTATAATTAATAAAATATTAGCAATGATTCAATATATTTGATATTGAAACAAAAGTATTAATTAAGTTTCTTTACTATATACTTATACATTTCAAACTAAATGAGACTGATAATTTTCTGACTTCTATGTATATCTTTGGATATCTTAACTAAATATAAAAAATATATTGCTTGCCCAAAATTTCATAAACTCTATAGATTATTAAAATGTTAAAATTATAAAGAAGATAATAAACCTGTATGCAAAAGATGTATATATATAGAATATCCCAAATATAGATCATTATCTTAAAGATCAACCTGTAATAAACTATTAGCAGAGATTATAAAAACTAAAGAAGAGTTTTTATTATGACCAAGCTTTGAAAATATATTATGACATTTTAGTAATAAAAATATTTCAAATAGAATTTTCTCAAATATATATGAAAGTAATATTTAAAAAAACTTTTTGATTAATTCTAATGATTTTCAACTATTTTTTACAAATAAAAACTTAATACATATATCAGTCTAGCTCTTAATATCAATTGATTCCAACTATTCGATTATATAGTTTATAGTATTAGAGTAATCTATAGAGTTTTGTGTAATTTACCATATAAAGAATAATTCAAAACAAATAATATTTTAACATTAGGTATTATATCAGGACCTAATAAATCTAGTAAACATTAAATTAATTACTATTTTGCATCAATTGTTAATGAGTTATTAGAATTTTTTACTAGTTTAAAATTATTAGTAATATTTGAATATAATAAAGAAAGAAAGATATATGTAGCATTAATATTATCTGTTAATAATGTTTCTACTACAAGAAAGATTTATGGTCATGCAAGTTATGTAGTTAGATGCCATCATTGCCCAAAACATTCAAAATATGACTCTAATACTAAAAGAAACTACTATAATGGTTTTGAAGATATGAAAAAATAGTTTAATTTTGTAAATATCTCACAGTATTTTAATGCAGCAAAACAATAGTTACATTGCACAAATAAGAATAAATATAAACAATATAATCAAAACTATATTGACTAAAATATTTTAATTTAATTAAATTTATAGTGTTAATTCAATGCATTGCTTATTTTTAGATATCAGCAAGTAGATAATAAGACAGTGTTTATTAAATCATAATAAACTTAACAAAGCTAAACTTTTAACAATTGAAAAATGTATATTAAATATTAAAGTTCCTGCTGATATAGATTATATTCTATTAAAAATCATGCATGAATCAGAAGGGTTTAATCAATTTACAGCAGATCAATAAAGAATGTTCTACCAAGTCTATGCTATTTTTTGCATGTGAAATATGTTAGATCTTAGAAATAAAGAAATTATTTTGAATTTGTCTGTGCATGCAATTCATTAATAAACTAAATAGTCGAACAAAGTAACATAGATGAAGCATATAATCAGCTAATAAATATGGCACAGTTAATTAAAAAATATAATAACCTAATACATATATTATCAAATATTCATTTGTTACTTCACATTAAGCAATATTGTCTAGACTATGGTCTACCCTATACTTATTGATGCTATTCTTTCAAAAAGATAAATAGTCTATTAGAATTCTATCTGACAAGCAATTGGTTAATTAAACTTAAACTTATATGCATTCTAATAAAAAATACACAAGTAGAATTTAGAATAAATTTAGCAAATAATGATGACACAAAATTATTATTGGACCAAGTTTTTCTACTTTTGAATAAAAAAGTACATAAAAATTTAAAAATAACTAAAAACTTTAAGAGTAAAGATTTGGTTGTATATCTGAAAATAGCTAATAAAATTGATACAACAAATATAATTATAGAAGCAGAAAGATATTCTGATGAAATGTTAAAACCAATTCTTTCAAATATATATCTTTCTTAAAATATTTATTAATATCTTGTTAAATATTATTCTATATTATATAATATAACATTGCTATCAGTTATAGGGTATAACAACCTAGTAAAGTGAATAGGTTGTTAATTTCCAAGTAGCAAATCTAAGGTTCAATTCTTATAGACAACAAATTTTGGAAATTATATTTGTATTACAGTAACTGTCTCTTGTTGATCAGTTGAATTTATGCATCTGTAATTTTAGATATATCAGGTCAGAGCCCATCTGATTTTGGAAGCCTAGGGCATCTATGTAAAGTATAATATTATATGTATATAGAGAAATATAAAAACTAGTATCACATAAGGCTTTGGTGCAAACCCATGTTAAGATTATTGGGCATAGAAAACTAAGAAACTAAGAAGGCAGAAGCCTACTTAGAAATCCTGAATAAAGAGATAGCACAAACTTTTAATAATGTTATTAAACTGATAGAAGCTTGTAAAACACCTTCATAAGAACTGTTAGATAAACTGAATGACAAGATGTGTAGAAAAGCATATGACCAACCAGGACACCAGAACACTAAAGAAAAAGGATATATATATTATTATACTGGGCCATCTTGATTAGAAGTCTAAGAAGTCTGTTGTTGGTTCCAAGTTGTGGCTAATAAGGGACAATAGAGAAAAAGTCAGAAAGATAAATATTAGAATTTGGGTAAACTTTACAAAGATAATAGCAATTTAATGAGTAATTCTAACTGCAAGTATTGATCTCAGTCATAGCATCAAATCAGGTTAGCAGTAAAAGAGAATATAGCTTATTCTGGTAGGTTTGCCTCAAAGATAAAAATAGTCTAAAGATTATAGTTCTATAGTTAAAAATGAATAGATCTGGGTCTGTGATCTGATAAAATTAATACTAGGGTCAGATCAGAGGGTTTAAATAAAATATCTAAACAAAAGTGTTAGATATAGCAACTAATGAAGAACTCTTAAACAGACTTCTTAAATAGGTAATATAAAAAAGTTACACATATAGCTAGTTGTATATTTATTTGATAATTTAATATAAATACATCTATATAAAACATTTGGTTATTAATATAAACCAAACCTAGTAGTTTGAGATTTAGTATTAGTAGATTCTTAAAAGTTTTTACTAAATCAACAATTATATTACATTAATATTTTAATTTAAAACTGAATTAAATATGAATTATAATTAGATATGTATTATATGATATTATATTATATACTAAAATATTAAAAAATACTAAATAAGTATTAGATAAAATTTGTTCTAATATTATATTAAGTTTAAAAGCATTCTAATAATTTATCTAAATCTAGTTAAAAATCTTTTAATTAGTATAATTATATGCATTAATTTAAAAATGCCCTTAATTAAGTAGTTTAAACTAGTTTAAAATATAGCAAATCTGAGTAATGTAGTTACAAATAATAATGATAAGTAATATATATTTAAATTTATAACAAAATATACTATATATAGTATATAAAAAGAATATAATTTATTTGGCTTAAAACAGAATGAAATATTAAAACACAAGGCTTGTTATACTATACTGTATATATTTTTATACTCATATTCATTTTAATTATCTTTTTTGATAATTTATTTTTATAATCTTATTTATAAGAATTTATAATAAAAAATTTTATAAGATAACTTAAAAAGTATATATGTTGCAGATATAGACTTTTGATAACAGCCAATATTGCATTAAAATTAGACTCAAATTATTAATTTAAAAATTTGAATTATCAATATACAATAAGTAAGCATATATAAGCATATATCTGATATGTACTATACATATATGCAGTATATTTATATATTAGATACACTATATACTTTAGAAATTAAATATATAATATCATCACAATAATAATCTAATAATCTACTATTACTATAAATTTAAAATTATATATAGTCAAATATTTTTTAGTTACTAGTATAGAGTAATAACTAAACAAGTTTTACAAAAGAACTTGTTAGTTAATAAACTAAATATATATCTTAATATAAATAAAATCTTCAAATTTAATTTATTTTTAAATAAATAAATAATCAGCAACTATTATAATATACAAAAAAACTCAAAAATTGATATTAGTAAAATTATATTCATATAATAAAATTACAGATCAAACTCTTTATAGCTGCAATAGTTATTATAGAGTTTAAAATAATACCAAAGTGTATTTTGTATATATTTGTCTATTGATTTCAAATTCTAAGAGCTATATAATAATAATAGTATTGTTAAAAAATATCAAAATTGGAATATACTTATAATATAGTAATTAGGTAGCTTTAAAAATTCTTGTTTTCTATATTACACCTCTTATTAATGCATTATAATAAATAATTTATATGAACTAAACACTAATTGCATAAACACTATACAGGTTTTCTTCTATTACAATAATCAATATTTATCTTAAATATAATAAATATGGGCTGTGCTGAAAAAAGGGACCAAATTGACAAAAAAATTTTTTTGAAAATAATAAATGTTTTGAACCAGATGATCTATTTTACTTAAGAACTTTTTTTCAAAAAAAAAATCAATTTGGTCCTTTTTCTTAGCACATAGCCTATATATATAATTATAAAAGCCTAAAATCATTTATTGATAATATAAAATTCAAATGCAAATCTTTTTATCTGCACCAAAGCTTGACAAAAAATATGTATATTCAAATACAAAAAACATATATTAACATTTTGGTAATACTTATATTTTCTATAAAATGGCATTAACTAATACTAGGTATAAATAAAAATAAGTTATGTAAAGAGGCAGCCACAAAGTAGTATTTTATAAAATAAAAAAAAAAATATTTAAGCAAAAATATAAGAATATTTAAATACTCCAGTACAATTGTGCAGTTGTATTACAGCTTCTATATTCTATAAATAGCTTTTTTAAATTTTTTTTTAATCTCCTTCTAGCAATCTACAATAGCCACAAGTCTTTACTATAACAGAACTCAGAGAACCAATTTGTAATAATATAATAGCACAAAAAAAAGTTTTAAAACAATCAAAAAATTAGAAACAGAATTATCAGAATTAGAGCAAGTGGTCACAATAATAACTAATTCTTAGCATCATAACAATTTTAGTTCTCAAATAGTTGAAATTAAAAAGAATATTACTAAAAAAGAAAAACAGCTTAAAAAACTTAAAAGACATATATCTAGTCAACAAAAATCTCAAATAAAAAAATTAAGAGCACTTAATAATAATGGCATTGTTGTAATCAGTGTTGGGCTGACCAGACCAGTTTGACTATTTGACCAGACCAATTTGACCATTTGACCAGTCTGGTTAAAGAATTTTTACTAATCAAATTGGTCAAATAGCATTTTGAATATAATTTATTATATAATAAATATATTATATTTATATAAATAACTTACCCAATTTAACCAGTTTGATCAATTGACCAATTTGACCAGACCAATTTGATCAGCAAATTTTTGCTTGATCACTGATTTGCCCAACACTGGTTATAATATATACTCTTTTGGTTATTTACCTCTTCTTTTTTAACATTCAAATTTTTATAATTAAATTCACAGTTGTATAGAATTTGGTAAAACAGATGCATAAAGAAAATATAAAATTATTAAAGTTATAACTATAAAGCAACTCTGAAGTGTCTTAGAAGAAAATTATAATATATATATGTTCTATATCAGTATGCAAAATTATATTTTATCTTATTTAAACTATAGCTTAGCAGCCAAAACCCACTACCATCCTGCTTTTATTAGAATTGCTGGCATTTTAAGAAATAATAAAAAAGCTATATGAATAAGCATTACTGTCTTGCATCTGTAAAAAATGCAAAACAGTTTGCTATAACTTTTGCTAACTTCACTGTAATGCTCTTACAAGATAACAAAATGAAAATTCTAGTTGGCATTCTAGCAGTAGAAAAACATTTTCAGACTATGCAATCTATTAATAAACTAGTATTTGTTTTTGATCATAATTCTCTTATTGGTATGTCACAAAAATTAATACCATTTATATATTTGATAATAAATCCTAAAGAATCAAATAAATCTTTACAATATGGTCAATTGTCAATTTTTATTAGAACTTAATAGCATCTTAGTTCAACATTTGCTTCATAAATAGCAAACATCATATCTTTAGTTAATAATAAAAATTTCTTCACAATTTTTAAATATAACAATAAGGTCAAGCCCCTATAGGTTATTATTATAGATGGTAGACTTGATAAAAATCCTTGTTATTTAAAAAATATTAATTAATATTGTAAGTTATTTTAATTCTTAGATTTAGATTATCTTATAGTTAGAATGCATGCACCAAAACAATTAGCATACAACTATATCAAAAAAAGTATAGTTACACTTTTAAATAGAATTGTAAAAATTGCTATAATTTTAGTAAGTTTCAGTAAATTTGGTTTTATATAATTTGTAATTTTGCAATATAAGATATAGCTTCTAAAATTATATATTTAAAATGCTATATATTATTGCTTACAGATCTTTAAAATAATACCTTATTATTAAGATCTGAAATATAACTACATTGATTAATAAATATATTCTCAAATATAAAATATGCTCTTTTTACAATACTCATGGGCTATCAAATTTTTATAAATTAAATTCTTAAATAAAACTCTAAATACTGTAAGCAATAGTATGCAATAAATAGTTTGATTTACTAAAACTTATATAAATTTATATAAAATCTATATATTATAAGATTGAATTTTTATAACATAATTAACTTTCAGAAAAAATTGCAGAAATTATATTAGAAATTGATCATTTTGAAAATTATTTAAACTCACAGTAATTTGTAATTATAAATTAGAACTTTGTAACTTTTAACATACTGGCCAGGCTCTTACTAATTTATGAAGAAGAGACTCCATCTATAAAGAATCTGTATATGCTAAGTATATAGATAAAAAAAGCAAATCATATGCTGAAGTTGAATTTACAATATCAGAAAAAACAGATATACAAAGTTTAAAAGAGAATAATTTGCCTGTTTTCTAATTATAAATTAAGTTTTATTGTCAATTTTGTAGATACTCTTTTGACATTAAAAAGTACAATAATTTGTTATATTGTATTTCAAAATAAGCTAGTGATGCTACTGCATTTCTAGGTAAAAATAATGGTTTTTTTACTTTCAGTAATTAAAGAAAAAGACAGCTATTATCTTAATGCCATGCATATACTTTAATACTTCAAGTATTTAAAAATTTCTATATATGATATGCATCTTCTTTCTCTTTTCTCTAAAAATCATTTAAGACAATGTTGTAAATTATGTAATAAATACTTTTCTACAATGGTCATATTTGTAAAGTACAAAAAAAATATCTATTCTAGTATACAAACTTGATGTTCAGATTAGTGATCTCAAACTAATTCAGCAACTTTTGATGATTTTTTTTTGTTATCTTTATTATCTGAAGCTTGGCCACAGATTGTAATTAAGTGATATTAATTTCTTTCTAATATTAAATAAGTATTTTAGATAAAAATATTAGTAAATTATTAATACAAATAACTCAAATAAGAAAAATAAAATTTTCTTTATAAATAAATTACTTCATTTTATCACTAATAATCATTACTAGTAATTTACAATAATTAAAATTAAAATTTTATTAAAATAAAAATTAATTTTTTTAATATTTAAGATAAAGTATAAAGATTTGAATTAGAATTTTATTTTATATTATATACTGGTAATGATTATCAGTAGTGATAAATAGCTAATTTTTAAATATAAAAACTTTCTTATATTGGTATTACAATATTATATATAAAATTAAATAAAAAATATATATATTTGTATATTATATAATTATATTATGTAGTATTGAAAATTTATAAATTTATATTCACTATGTAAACACTATGAAAATATAGGCTGCCATTAATAAAAATTAATATTTTTAAAAAAAAATTAATATCTTACTTTTTATAGCTTATATCTCAATGAATTTTGAAACTAATTTAATTACTCAATAGCCAAAAAAAAGTTTAAATCTCAATCTTTCTTTTAAATATTAAATAATTAAACTAGCTTCTAAATTATTAAAATATAAGCTATAAAAAGTAAGGTATTGAAAATGTTAATTTGCCTAATTTTTATTTAATAGCAGCCTATATAATTTCTAATAAGAGAAGTAGAGAATAATGATCAGGTTATATATATACTAGAGAGAATATAGAATAATAATTGTTCTAATAACTAATTTTATTTTCAGATATAATACTCTGTATTTAAGATGACAAGTTACTACCTTTACTTTTAGTTAAATTAAAATTTGGTCTAAATATTTTTGAATTTATTAAAAATTATATAGCTGATAGAAATGAAGTATCTACATTTCTTGATAAATAGAAAATTTATATATTTTGGCTTGTAAAAAGGTAATAGCAATGCTGTAAATTTTAAATTTATATATATCAAATTTATTTAGCATTAAATAATTGCTGAACAATTTTTTGTTTACTAAAATGCTTATTTATCATATTTATTATCAAATAGTGTTAGAATAATACTATTATTATCATTATAAAAAGCTATTATTTTATTGTTATAATTTAGTATTAAGTAGGCTCTAACTGGTTTTGAATTCTTGTTATATAGTTAATAAAAATATTTTTTTTAATGTAAGTGCTATTATTATAATATTAGTAAGATTCATAATCAAATGTATTATATTTTTACAAGAACTTATACATATATACATACATACTTGTATTTATTATCTTTCTGCTATTATTTAATCTTATTTGCATACCTTATAAATTAAATATGTTTAGATAAACTTTTGCTTTAAATGTAATTATATCTAAATTAAAACTTATTGAATTAGCAAATATTTAGTTAGTTAATTTTTTGCCAAATTTATAAAACCAGCTATAAAATTATTTCTGAAGCACCTAATAAAAATTAGCTAAATAATTTTTTTATTAAGTTGTAATTTCAATATAATAATAATAGATCTAATAAATTTAATATATGTAATTTAAAATCATAAATACTATAAACTCATATTTCTGGTTAAATAAAGAAATATAATATTTTTAATTATCTTAGTCAGCAAATAAATAAAAGAAATTTAGTTTTATTATTTTAAAAAAATTGTCAAATACTTGAACATTAACATATTTGTAAAATATATATAATATAAAAAATAATTTTTTTATATAATCTTAATAGAATTGGCCAAAAAATTATTTCAAATTTTTTATCAGATGTATAATATAAGTTATTTTTTAAGATCAAAAATTTTAAGCATTTTATCATTGTTCTTAACTAATTAGTTTTAGCATTTTAATTTAATTATTATTTAATAATAAATATTAAAATACTATATTTATAAATTATTTAAACATGCATTTTAAAAGATTACTTTGGCTAATTTTTTAGTAAATTATAATATATATAGTATATTAGCAAGAGTTTATTATATAATACATATATATATTAATATATTTAATCATACTTTTTTTGCTAATCTCAATTTTACAAAAGTAGAAAAAGAATACATCAAAGTTTACTTAAAAACTACTCTAAGAAACAGATTTTTTGCTACTAAAGAAAAAGAAAGAAAACCCAGAAACAGCATAAGTTTACTAAAACAACTTCTTAGAAAAGCTGTTTATCAAAAATATTAAAAGACTTTTCAAAAATTTTTAGAAAATTTTCAGAAAAATTAAAAACTAGCTGTGACTCTGAAAAGCTAATTAATCAACATATAAACAAATTATGTAATAAACAATCATGTAGTAAGAGTAAACAAACAAGTAAACAAAGCAACATATAGGGGTGAGTCAATAGAAACCAAGCAAATTTTTTCTAAGTAAATTTTTTTTAAAGTTTAAAGTAAAATATCTCAACAA
>CAJVQA010011132.1:0-10922 GCA_910591915.1 Cetraspora pellucida
GAAAGAAAGAAGAAAACAAAAGAAAAAGAAGAGCAAATAAAAAAAGAAGTTAGAAAGACAATTAACAAGCTTGTCATAAAAGAGAGAAGACCCTTTCATTATGGACTTTAAGTAGTTAAACAAGCAGCTTACTTTTGCTAGAAGTAATGTAGCAAGTTGCACTTAGATGCCATTAGGGTAGCCAGGTAATGCTAGGCTTAGTTGTTAGATAAATTTATATAATTACATTAGTAGTTTCAAAAATCTTAATAAAGCACTACCATAACTGCTTATATAAAATAAAAAAATAAAAAATAAAAAAAAAAAATAAAAAAATTAATTAATATTAAAAGTTATAGCAAAAACAAATAGAATGACAGAGCAAACTTTTTAGCAAAAAAGAGAACAAGCTATAAATAAGTAGTTCTAATAAAAAAACTTAAATGTGAAGAAATAAAATACCAACTAAAGTAAAAAAATAAAAGAATAGATATACTTGCAAGACTTTTTTGCAAAATAATTATAGATGCCAGAATAGAAATTAATTAGAGAGATATAAAATCAATCAGAATTCTGGAATCAAAAACAGAATGCACACTTTACAACTGATTAAATTTCTAAAAAAAAATGAATAAAACAAAAGGTATACATTGTACTTTAAGAAAACTAAGTACAAAAAGAACCAAAGTAATTAATTGTATAATAAATAGCCTATCAACACTAGTAGAGTTAAGTAAAAAAAGACCAAAAGTATATATAACAACAGAATGTCAAGTTTGTCAAAGCAGTAAAAATGAAACCCAAAAACACTTAGCAAGCTATAGTAAATAAAGAAGCTTGTGGAAATAAATACAAAAAGTTTTAACAGCAATAGCATAAAATAAACTTAAAGAAAATAAAAAAAACAGAATTCTAGTACAAATATTATACAAAGCACTATTTGGAGAAACAGAAGCAAAAGAAGATATAAATAGAAAGGTGTTAATAAAAGGATTAATTATAGTAGAAATAGAAAAAAGACTTGATAAGTTGTTAAATAAGCAAGCAGTAAAGAAATGTCTTGATATAGTAACAAGAACAGTATAAAATATCTTCTATGATCAAATATAAAAAGTTTGATGCAAAAAGATACAAAAGTAAAAAAAAGAAATTAATATAACAAATAAAATAAAAAAAGGTATTCAGGTTATACATGCCACCCAAACTATAAATGTTTAAAATTCCACCCAAACCCAAATCCTATATGGAAAAATTCCAAATTCCATTCTGAAAAAACCTTATTTAGGCTGTTATAATCCCAAATTCTGGCAAAATTTCAAATTTTAGTAGAATACCAAATCATATTCCAAATCCCAAATTCCAAATTTCATTCTAAATTCCAAATTCTATTTCAAATCCCAAATCCCAAATTCCATTCCAAGTCACAAATTCCAAATTCCATCCAAAGTCCCAAGTTCCAAATCCCAAATCCTATCCAAAATCCCAAATTCCATATCAGGTCTCAAGTCCCAAATTTCAAATTTCTTAAATTATATGTATAATATACAAAAAATAAAATCCATGTTACTAAAAAACTGAAACCCCACTATTAGCTGTTTCGGTTTTAAATGCTAAAAATTTAATGTAGGCATTGCCAAAATCACTTCTAGCAAAAGTTGGTGGAACACTTAATCTTAAACTTTTGTACAAAAGTTATATTTCTAAAAAAAAAAGTTTTAGATGACCTTAATAGTAAAAAAAATCTGATATGTCTAATTTGAATTTAAAAATCTACAGCTTTTTCGATTAAAAGTTTCATTGCATATTATAAAAAAGATGTTTATGTAATAAAAAATAGTCAAAAAAAGCAATGAATAATGCATTCTATATTTCGGTTAATGCATTACGTTAATTTAATTTTGATTATTCTAGTTCATTGTAGATGTTGAATAAATTTGGTCGTATTGTCTTCCAATTTTTGATCCGCAAAAATAATATAGCTCCAATAAGCAAATTGCTGATTAAATTCTATGCGAGTAGCCTAAAATTTATGAGACAGGAGTTTGCATCAGCTATATTCCTAAAAGTAAGGCTCTAAAATCTTTCACTTCGTTCCTCTTTGCTTAAACCTAATTATCATAATTTGGTAGGGTTTAGTAAATTAATTGAAGATTATCTTACGTCACTATAAAATCAAAGTAATACCAATATCGGTTCAATTTATTAAATAGATTTGAAAGGCCAAGAATTATATCTTAATTAAATATATACAATTCATAATTACTTTGTAACAAAATGAATTGATTATGAATATAAAACAAAATATATAACTTTATTAAATATATTCACAAATTTAAAGACAACCTAAAATTTAAGGGCTGGTAGTCAAGGCTCTAACTATAAACATTTCTATTTTACAAGTTATGATCTTAATACTTAAATAGATTTTGAATCAACTTTAGGTTAATTCAAAATTTCCCAACTGCCTAAAATTTTATTTCATTCAGAATTCACTTAAATGGATTCCAGATTTAGTGAGTTTCTATTTAGATGTACAACAATAAATAATTGCATTATAATGATACTAAAAAAAAAACATTCGCCAAAAAAAACCTAAAAATAATATCAATACAAAGATTTGAATTCAAAGTCGTTAGACCTAAGGACCAACTCTAATAAACACAGAACGAACCTAAGGTATACTTGCTGGCAAAATTCCAAGCCCAAAAAATATAATTACCCTTTACAAAAAACCAATTCAAATAAAGATTATTAATAAAGTTTTTGAGAAATTAGTTTGATCATAATTTGGGACTTGGGCATCAAGTATACCTAAGGGTATCATTTCCAGTCTAGAGAAAGTTTTCCTACTGTTTTATAAAAGCTGGTGTGGCAGTGAATTCTTAATTTAATCAACATTAATTGGAATTTTGCTTCTTTATCATGACAATTGCATTCTAAATGCTTAAAAATAGCAGTGGCTTTTTTGATCAGATGATAAAGGTCTTCAGAAATCTCGAGTGCTAAACTTTAAAAAATAAATAATATCATTAGTACAATCGTTCAGCAGTTCAACAAGTAGAGCAAGTGGTTTTTTTTTTTTTTTTTAAAGTAAAGCAATTGCCTACTATAAGACTTTAAGATTCTAAGAATTTTATTTACTGTAATGTTTTTAACTGGCTTAATATTATACAAATTCTGAAGGTATATGCTAATTTCTGAGGGTGTAAGACTCTTTTTTGCAAGTTCGAATATTTGTTTACAGATGTCTTGAGGTGTAATCCTCATCCACGGCAACATATGTTTGTATGAAGAAATGGTGTTGATAGTACTTTTATTAGAAACATATATAAAGCCCATTTTATCTTAATTGCTTTTATCTAAAAAAAAAAAAAATGTTATAAGCTATTGCTTTCTTTTAAAAAAGAGCTGCAATTAGGAGAAAACATTAGGTTTCTTAGTATACATATATGAATTGTGCTTATGATTTATAAATCACATTACGTGGCACAATTCATAGAATTCTTACCTATTCGATAGAACTGTGCCTACTAAGAATTTCATCAGAAACCTTAGCTTATAATTAAAGCAGTGTTTTTTCACATATTACATAATTTTCAAAAATCATGACAGTAAAACTATTTTCGGATGAAAATTTATTTGTGGTTTTCAAGAAAGTAATGTGAATTATTTTTACTAAACTAAACTCTGATAAATAAATAAATAAACTAAAATAAAGTAAGATAAAGTAAACTAAAATAAAAATAAAATAAAATATCACACACCTAATAATGGTACTAATAAAGTCACTATAATATTAATTAACCAAAACCGTACAACTTTCTTTTTTTTTAAAAAAAAAAACCAAAGAATTGACCGATTCTCTGGATCAGATATAAACTATTTATTAATCTAAATCATTAAAGTAGATCGTTTACATCAAAATCTTTGTCCCCATGTACAATTTCTTCAGTTGCACCTGAAGACTCACTATGTTCTAACTTGAACGATAAATTTATAAAATTTTCAACCTCCAAATTTGTCGAATTTTCATCAGCTATATCATCTGGCCCTTCCAAAAGATTTTTCTCTTCTATCAGTTCATTCGTAAGTTCTTTTAAAACAGAAAAGGAATCTTCTTCGCTAAATAAATCGGTGCCATCTTCTATGGAACTTGCGATTTTGTTGAAAATCGATAAGAAATCTTCCTGACGAAGATTGAGATTCACGTAATTAAGCTCTGACTTGACATTCTCAACTAAAAATGAATGCATCTGGGCTATAATCTCCAGGTGCTCAATACTTAATCTAAAATAGCATTAAATAGCATTTATAGTTAGTCATTTAAAGTCATGATGAGATGAAAACGAAATTTAAACAGTTTTGAAATTTCTTAGTTAAATTTAAAAATGGGTTTTTATATTATTGAATAGCAAAAGAAAGACAAATTTTAAAAAATATTATTTAATATATATTTAACTGACCAATCAAATCAATGTGTCAATCAGTATAGATTATGTAAGCATTATTCTAACTCAAAATACTAATTTAACAAGAAGTTTCGTTTACAATATAAAAATAAAAAAATAAATTTACCTAGTTCGTCTCTTTCCAAAATACCATCCTAGTATACTAAAGACGCACTCACAGACAGCATTATGAGGAGAAATAGAATGTATTTTTAGAGCAAGTTTTTTAATATGATCTTCATTTCTTTTAAGATCTATAGACATCCACTAATTGGTAATTGTGTCAGCGGATGCAATAAATTTATTATCAAAGGGGTACTCTTGGTTTTTATATAAACTCATTTGAGTTTTTAGAAGATCTGCACTTGTTCGACCACTACTGAATTTTTTCCATATTTCTAATGCTTTCTTAAGAATATGATTTTTGTATATACTGGGTTCAAGAAAGTCGCCTGTTATAAAAAAAAAAAAAATTTAAAATAAAATAAAAGCATATATTTTAAAATATGCCAAATATATATAAAATTAGGTACCATGGTAAGCAGAGTGTAAAAAAAATGATAAAAGATATAAATCCGTATCAAATTCTTTTCACTACTTATTATAAATAGCAATACAATCATGTCAGAACTGATTATTATATAAAACAAATATTTCTTGAATTGCAATCGCCATTTTGACTAGTTTAACAAATACATCCACCAATAAGGTGGTTCAAAACTCTATATCTGTCACAGCACATTTTACCGGCCTGAGAATATTCTGCAATTGCTCTATGTCAATCCAAAATTAACGATCATTAATTAAATTTTTTACATCATTTGCATGATCAAAAATTTGAGGTTCTTGGTCTAAAACCTATTGGAAGTAAATTATTTTAATATAAAAAATGTATTTAAAAATATTATGAATTTACCCAAAAGAATGCCCAAGGCATTGTTTTGAATATAAATACATATATTGTGCATTAATTTAATATTTGCATCGGATTAAAAATCAGATTAAAATAATTATAACATCATCCTAACTCCAACATAGGCTTTCACCCCAACCCTAATAAAGCTTAGTATTTAATTTAATTTGATACAAATTCTAATTGTAATGTGTAATATATATATATCAAGAATCTTAACTGCAATAATACCGATTTAATGTTTGTTTTATTGCATAAAACAGAATTGCAAGAATCCCATGCCATTGACCACCGAGTTTTAGTGCTTGACTTTAAATTTCCATCAACAGTAAAGGAACTTATGATTTCTTTTCTAAGGGTGGCACTAGCAGTATAAGAATTTCTAAAAAAACTTACAATTGCTTGACAATTAGAAAGGACCTTTTGTGCATGAGGTAAATGACAAATACTATTAGAGATTAATTGTATGTGATGTGCAATACATCTAATAGGTAAAATATGTAAATATTTCACTGTAACCTGTTGTTTTGCTGCCATCATGGCTGATTCTGTATCAGAAACTATTGCAACAAATTTTTCAGATCCAACTTTTTCTAGTACTTCTAACATTTTTTCTGCATTAAAGTTTGCTGTATGTAAGAATGATGAAAAATCACGTAAGGCATATACATATTGTTTTTTTTCATTCATCATTATCACAAAGAAATATATGCTACATTTCATCAAACTACACCAGCTGTCTATACACAATGTAAGATTTTTAGATTTCGATAACTCTTTTTTTATTTTTAGTATAACATTTGCTGCTTCTATGTTTAAGATTGATGTTGCCAATGTAGTTCACTTAGGCGAGCTATATCCAGGATTTAATATTTTGGTAAAATCTTTGAAATAAGGAGAATCGAGGGCTGAAAATGAAATTTCAGAGCATACAATCCATTTAATTAATGCTTTATTGGCTCTTGATTTTTTGGATTTATTAATGGCCTCCTTAGTGTCATAGTAGGCATCTAGAGATAAAATAGGATAATCTAATTTTCTTTTTTTTAAAACAGATGTAGACACATTCTTATTTTGGATTTGTCGAAGTACTTTAATTTGTGTTTCTTGTGGTACTTTCCCTTTACATTTCATAGCAAGGTGGGCTCTTATTTCCTGAGCTCTTTCACAAACCCATGACATAGCACAATATCTACAACGTGCTCTTCTATGTTTTCCTCTTCTGTAGTTTATGATGTCATATTCATTCCAAATATCTTCCTGAGGTCAACCCTACCAATTGATGATTGTGTTGTTTCTGTTCGCACAGACTCTGTCTCACTAATTAAAGAAGGTTGTATAGATTCTGTCTCACTAACTAAAAAAGAACAACCTGAAGTTTCATCGATATTATCTTTGTTATATATAGAGTTTTCCATTACTGTAAAAAAAAAAAGTTTTTTTTTGTTTTAAGAAAAAAAAAGGAAATATGTATACTAATTTATATATATATATTTTTTTTTTTGAAAAAAAAAGGAGAAATTATATACTAATAAACTTTTTTTTTAAAAAAAAATTGAACCATCCACAAAAAACAGCTTACTAGTACACCTGCTTATTAGAAACACAAAGATTAGAAAAACTTTAAGAAAAAGTTATACATTATTTTATTATAAATAAGCAAACCTTTTATTTTAAAAATCAATGTTTTTTAATGTTATTATTTGACTTACTCAATCGTAACAAATTTGTCATAAAATAAAAGAAAAACCGATTAGATTAGAACAAGCCAATTTATTATATAATAACAGACTAGTGCATTATTGTTAATAGCTTATTAGTATAATCAAAAGTATTGTGCATGTTTTATCACTCTTTTAGATTATCCAGCCATTTAAATTGTAGTTTAAGGAATATCACACTTGTATCTTGCATTGTATTATCATAATACAGCACTGATAAATGATAAAAATAATACCGTACCATGCTACATATGATTTTTTTCAAGATATTTAAATAATACCCTCTGTGTACTATGTGAAGAGGGGGCACTCTGAAGAGAACGAATTAATCATAATACAAGATTATTGATTTGGATTATGAACATAATAAATTTTACTTGATTGGTATCAGGTAGTGATATAAACCCCAAAGGTTTTTTTTACTAGATTCGACAATTGTAATCTAAACTTGTGTAGAGTGCGAATCACAAAATAAATAAATTTGATATTGCCTAGTGATGCAGGGGAATTATCTGCACTATGTTAATTTTGTAAAATTGATTCTTTACATTAGGGTTTGGTATGCAAAAAGAAATAGACACAGGTTTGGATTTCAAATTGAGTTTGAAATGTTATTTCCTAAACTCAAATTAGGTAAAAGCCCAAAACTGTCCTATTCGAGTTAGTTTATATCGCTAGTATTGGGATATCTGAAAATGCTATGTAGAATTTACTATTGAATAGTATCCTAATACTATCAATGCAAACCAAACTTGATAGTTTGGGATTTAGTAGAATCCCAAAGGTTTTTTACTAGTTTCAACAACTGTGTCGTGACTGTGTTATAACCCAAACTTATGCATCATTGACTAGAGCATAAATCATAAGATAATCAAGTATTGTCTAGTGATGCAGAGGAATTATTTTCACGATTGTGAAAATAATTTTCTTGTACTATCATGTCTCTAAGGTTTGAGATATGCAAGAAGAAATGTACACAAGTTTGGGTTTCAAATTGGGTTTGACATCACGACAATGGCTGATACCTAAACCCAAATTAGGTAAAAGTCAATACTGCTTATATGGGTTTTGTTTGTATATATTGATACCTAATACTACTTTAAAAGGATACTTTTTATAGGATATATTATATACAGTGCTATACAATATTTTGGATTTGGAATTTGGAATAAAATTAGGACCTTGGAATTTAGGATGAGATTTGGGATTTGGAACTTTAGATAGAATTTGGGATTTGGGATAGAATTTGGGATTTGGGATTTGGAATGAGATCTGAAATTTGTAGCTTGGAATTTGGAATTTAAGATAGCATTTGGAATTTAAAACATAGAATTTGAGATGTAATTTGGGATTGAATTATAATTTGGGATTTGGTTAAAACTTAAAATTTAGGATTTGAAATTGGAATTTGTTCAGATTTGCCATTTGGAATTTTCAAATATAGTTGGACAATTCTATTTGTCTGGGTTCGTCCATGGGCAAATATTAAATCTCATAAGTTTGTCTAGCATGTATAATTCAGATAGAAGAGAACTTAACAAAAAGAAAAAACAAGATAATAAATAAAAAAGAAAATAAAAAAATAGTAAAAGAAAAAAAAAAGAAAAAATAAATAAAAAAAACAAGATAAAAGAGAAAAAAAGCTTGAAAGACAATTAATATGTTTGTTACAGAAGAGAGAAGACCCTTTTAGTATGGCTTTAAGTAGTTAGATGAGCAGTTTATTTTTAACTAAGATAGTGTAGCAAGTTGCATTTAAATACTATTAAAGTAATCAAGTGATGCTAGATATAAATATTAGGAAATTTTATATAATTATATATGTATTTAGTTTCAAGAATATTAATAAAGTGCTAGCATAACTGCTTAAGACAAAAAAATAATAATAATAAAAATTTAACTAATCAAATTCTACATTTTTGTATTACCTAAGTAAATTTTAATTCATTTAAATAAACTTTATTATATATACAAGTATATTTTTTTAAAATAATACAATACTTCAAAAAAATTTTTTTTTAATATTAAGGTAAGGTCATGTTCTCAAGTTTTTATTAATATATTAGTTATAGCTAGTACTATTTTTATTATACATTATCTATTACTATATATCTATTCAGACATAGAACTTAGACATCATTATCTGTGACCTAAACCTACCAGAGCTTTGTATTGTATTCTACTTACATCTAATCTGAATTTTTGTTTTACTACCAATTATATTAGATAACCTGCATATTCTTTCTATGTCTTACAATCTATTTTTTACAACTTTTAAATTGGTCTACTGGGTCATTTGCTTCTTTTGAGCTTTTATCTTTGGTTTGCCTGAAAGGTGCCTTTCTAGTACATATCTCAAGTCAGATTCTTGCTGCTACTGCTAACTTCTCAATTCAGATACTGGTAGTATGTATTTCAAGCCAAATATCTGTTGTTACTGCTGGTTTGTAATTTTTCTTGGTCTTAATATTATTCAAATAGATTGTGCATATAATCTGTTCCTTAAGTACTTTCTTTTATAGTATAGATAGAACTATGTTTTAGAAATAATATTCCATTCTCTTCTAGCTATTGGCTAATATTTACTTTCTACTTAAACATATGAGAACTTATCTTGTATTTGTACTATCCAAAGCCAGTTTGCATCTTTCTATATATACTAACTTATACAGATACCTGTATAAATTTGCATTCTTACAGATGCCTTATGCTTATTTGCAAAGGTTATTTCTAATTTAAGTATTTTAACTTTGATTAGTACAGCATTTTTGTTAGTATATTCTACTTGTTTTGTTATAGACTTCTATATCATTAGGTAACTTTTTTATAGGTTATGAATTGATAAATAGCAGTTAATCAATATTTATCGATTGAAAATTATCGATATATATCGATTTATATGCTATTTATCAATATTTATTTATTATTGAATTATAACGATGTATAAATAAATATCAATACTTATCTATGAAATGATAAATATCAATTATTAACTATTGATATATATTGATAAATAATATATATCAATTTAAATTAAACTTATTTATTATCAATATGTATTGATAACAAATATATATTGATATATATTTAACTTTATTATATATACATATAATAAATATCATAATAAAAAATAAATGCAATCAAAAAAATTTCTCTCATAATGTGACTTAATCTTAACTACAATATACGATCTAATTGGAGTATTAGCACTATTATAATTAAATTATTTATACTTGATAAATAAAGGATCTAATTATTTTTATAATTTTTTTATCATTATGTAATTATAGCTTTAATTTAATTATATATATTATTATTATTTTTTTTTTTTTTTTTGCTCTTAGGCAGCCACACTAATACTTTATTAAGATTCTTGCAACTATATACAATAATTACATAGAATTTCCTAATAACTAAGTCTAGCATTACCCAGCCACCTTATTAGTACCTAAGTGTGACCTGCTGCACTACTTCAGTTAGAGGTAGACTGCTTATCTGGCTACTTAAAGTTATACCAGAAAGGATTCCTTCTCTCCAGGACAAGCATTAACTGTCTTTAATCTTTCCTTTAAATTTTTCTTTCTTCTCAAAGGGATAAAAAAGAGGTGTATTATAAAAATGAGTACAAATAAGAACACAACTAAAAAAAACCAAAAGTAAACAAACAAAACCCAAATCATAACAAAACAACAAAACAAACACATAATAGTAAGAAAAAGAAAAAACAAAAAAAGGGCTGAAGCCCCAGCCAGAGCAAATTGTAAAAATTATATAGTATTGCTACTTCTAGTCTCTATTCTAGGAATAGGTCTATACTATATATAAATGTAATTCAATGATAGAGATGTCAGTGTTTAATTT
>CAJVQA010011133.1:0-10921 GCA_910591915.1 Cetraspora pellucida
GATTTAATATTATTAATAAGCTTTTTAATTTATTTTATAAAATATGATGTATCAGAAGTGATGATACAGCCTATATTAATATATATAAAAACTAAAAGATATGATGAAAAGAAAGAAATCTTTCTGCAAATCCATTGTACAAAAATTAACTAAAAATTATTCATTTAAAAACTCTTATTAATATTTATTTTACTAAGACAATCTGTCCTGATATTCTAAGTAAACTTGTTTAGCATTGCAATTTATATATATTTTGAAAATATTACATTTCTAAAATTTAAACTTATTAAAAAAACTATACTAATAGCCTTTGGTCTTCAGTTTTAATAATTTAACTTTTTTGCAGTTCTTGCTGCCACAACCTGTCTTATACTCTTAATTAAAGTTGTAGTACACAATTGTGTAGTTAAAACAAGTTTTATATAAAAAGTTTTAATCTAATATTGGTTAAACTACTGCTAAATTCATCTTTTACTTTCTTGTAAATTTTTTTTTTCTACCTTTTTTTCTTATCTTATTCTCTTTTTCTTTTACATAGATTTCATATAACTATTTGATTATTTTCTAATCTATAATTTATTAATTTATAACAATATTCTGTAACCTATCTATTAATAGAATCTCATTAAATACAATTCTCTATTTTTATATTTAGTTCTTACTAATATTATACAACAATCTGTATTTCAAACTCTATTTATATTTAGTATCTGAGTCACATTGTGACTCTAGTCACATTAGTTACATTTGTGTACTATCCTAGTAATACTCCAACATTACAACCCTCATCTTTAATTATCATTCTTGTAAAATTATCTATAATCATATTATTAACTTAGAAAAATTTTTAAGTCTTTAATCAAATTTTTACTCAATTTATTATTATTTAACAATGCTTACCTTAAGTTAACAAGAATCTGACACAGCAGACCTTGATTATTTCTATTAAAACTTTTTCAATAGTTTTGGTATCACTTTTTATGAAAAAGAAAATAATAAAAGACTTGCCTAATTCATTCCAAAATTCAACCTACTACTTGTTTACAAAAAACCTTAGATCAAACAAGATTAATTATTTCTTTCAAGCTCCTATTTCTACTTCTATCATTACTTGTCTCTGTAACAAATATATTATACCAAATTCATCTCAATCTCAAATACCAATTACACTTAAACTACTGAATTCATAACTACTCATATTAATAGCAACTCAAAAAAAATTAACAAAATAACTCAACAATTCATGACTAATCTTTTTTTCTTTATCAACAGTGTTACTCCATCTCCTATACCAGATATACATTATCATATTTGTTCTAAATGCTCTCTTTTAATTGGTTATACCAAGAGAAATGAGCATCATTACCTTACTAAAAAATATGTCTTCAAAAATAATGAAGTTTATCATCTTACTTGTATAACTGTCTTATCTTAACATGTAGCTAGTTTATCCCAAACCAAAAAAAATCTTATCCAAACTTTTCAGAACATCTTATATGAATCTTCCCAAACTACTAATCTTTTTATTGTCTCTTCTTACCAAACCTTAACCTCTTTAATCTTATTAATTCTTTCTTTTCTTCAACTACTAATACTAATCCTATCTCTAACCAACCCCTTACTACTAATAATCTTAATATTTCTAACCTGAATCTCAACAATTCTAGCAATACTAACTAACTAAAAAATACTTCTAACAAATCTTTCTTCCAATCTTATTAAGTATTTTCAAACTAAAATCCAATCCTACATATGACTAGGTTGCAAATTTTCTAATTACTAAAGAAATACAACCTAACAAAAAATTGTAAATTCTATTCTCTCTCTAACTCTTTATATTTCTTAAAAAATTTCTCTATAATTTTTATCTTGGCAAAGAAATTAAATCAGCTACTGCTACTCAACCTGTACTAAAAGTCTTATTCTACTATATTATCTATATTATAGCTGGGCAATAGTCTAAATTTTTAACTAACCTTATCTATAACAGCAATTTCAATATTAACAAAAGTGCTACTATTCCTTTCAACCTTCTTGAATCTACTTTTAAAAACCTTATTCTTAAATTTATAACTATTCTTTTTATCAAATTCAACTATCTTGAAATCTTTGCTTCACTAGTTACTATTCCTCCATATACAGCTCACAATTATCTTCAACTTTGCCTCAATCTTGCTTGTCTTCATCTTTTCTTATCCAATAACTATCAGTCTATTAATTATCAAAAATTTGCTGAAAACCTTCAGCTTAGACCTAAAAAATTTAAAATTAAATCTTTTACACAAACTACTGATCTTAACCAAAAATACTTTACTATTCAAACAGATACTAAATTTAATATCAAACTCTTTTTTAATATTTCCAAAACACTCTTTCTTGAGAGATTTTGTATTCCTTTATTAAAAAATTCTCTTGATCACTTTAACTCTTGGTTTGATATCTACTACCCTCCTTATAGTAAACAATTTTTTTCTAATATTGATAAAGAAAAAGTCTGTATCTCTCTTAGAATTCAATTCTATCAATATTTTATCCTTCAACTCTCTAAACATCTTTCTGAAACTTATACATTTAAAAAACCCAATTCACTTCAGAAGTGACATGAAGAAGCATCTTGTGTTGTTAACTTTTATTATCTAACTTGTAACAACAAAGAATATTAATATCTTGATAACAAAAAATTCCATGACAATACCAAGCTATTTTAATAACATTTTAACTAAATCTCACATATTATTTTCTTCTCAAAATAATAAAACTTGAATTTATCCAACTCTTAACTCTTTTTTATTTCACAAAAATAAAGAACATGCTACTTCACTTGACCAACTCATCCCTATTAAAGCATTAGACAAACTTGCTGACCAAGCTAAAAACTTTGTTTGTAAACAAAACAAAGTAAAAACTAATTCTAAATGTTATAACTATTACTTTTACTGCTACCTCTTTGTTTACTACCAAACCACTGCTAAAAATCATAATATACAGTCTCTGTCCAAGGAGGAGGCTATTAACTTACTCACAAAAAACATTATCAATACTAAATTCTTTACTTAAATTATTACATACTTTGATGTTATCAAAAACCAAAAGCCAACCTACTTACAAATAGTAAAATCTTTTAATAATACTGCCTATCCAGCAGCTAAAAAATTTTTATCTAAGAAATTTAATCTTGACTTCCAACCTGTTTCCATCTTAGACTCACTATTTTTACAATCTTCTTTTTAAGTTCCTTGTCTTCTATAATCAACATTAAAGCAGCCATCATCTTATTAAAAGACACACCTATTGTAGTTAGTAAGAAAAATGAGATAAGTAAACAGATGAACAAGCTTATTTATATAAAAGGCCAGGATAATAATGGTCAGACCCAATATACAGAGCAGACTATAGTACCTTGCACAGCTGTGAGAGCTAAGCATATAATAATTGACCCTGTAGAAGACAATTTTAAGATTATTTACAACATCTTTAACCCTTTATGATCTTTATATATGTTTTAACAAATTTCTTTTTTATTATAATTTACTACTTCTTTTCTATGATCAAACTATTCAAACTTTAATTCAATATATTAATATATATAACAACAACAAAACAGTATCTAGTATTACATTTTCTGTTAACTCATCTTATAATGAAACCTATATATATCTTCCTAATAACACTCTTTTACCAGATTATATTGTTATTACTCTATATTTTCTTTCTATATCTATAATCTTTCTCTCAAATCTAACCTTTTTAATCCTACTTTTATTTAATCTGATCTATTTTTCAACAACCATTCTTCAATCTTTAATTGTAATTCTTCTCTACCATCATTAAATTCAACTCTACATCATCTTAATCTAACTATTTCTATATACAATGTTAGAAGCTTTAATGAACCTACTAAGAAAGTAGCATGGCAGGATTACTGTCTCAATTATAACATATCTATTGCAAGCATTACAAAAACACAAACTTTAACAAATCTAATTCCTTTTTCTGTAACAATAACTTCTTTACTTACTACTAGTCTAACTCTTTTACCTCTATAGAAGGCATTACTATTATAATTCACAATAATCTTAAATCTCATGTTCACAGCATTTATTCTTATCCTGAAGGTACTATAGTACTTGATATTCTTTTTTGAAATAATATCTAGTTTTGCATTATTTTAGTATATCTGTCATCAACTGATACCTCTATTTACAACCAAACCCAAAATAAAGTAATTAACTAGATTCAACAAGTCTTACAACTTCATATTTATCCTATTATTCTTAGTGACTTCAATATACAGAATAATAGCTACAGCTCCTTTTCTAAATATAAACTTATTAACTTTTTTAATAATTCTAATATATATAATATTGGTGCTCACTTTAACAACAAACACTTTATCTGACCTAACAATACTAGCAGTAGTTGTATCAACTATATCTAAACTGACCAATTTAATATACAATTTATTTTTTCTTACAGTCTTAATAATAGTCAAACTTTCACTTCTAGTAATTATCTAATTCTTTTCTCTATCTGAATATTTCTACATGCTTATAGCAAACTCTTACATAAACATACTGGCATTAACTGTCATATTTTTAACTACAAAGCCATGTCTACAGAGAACTAGGAATATTTTGCAGATATCTTATCTCAACAATTTCTATTACATAAACTCCTACCAATAATAAAACTAATGAGAGTATTGAAACCACTTGGTACAAAATTTGATGCTTTATTATTATTCTGCTACCTATACTATTCTTAACAAAGTCTCTTGTAAACACAGCTACAATCATCAATATTCACTTCACAGTACCTACTACATATATCTCTCAAAGAACTTGGTCACATTATTAAACTTGTTAAAAAACTTATTCAACACTTCAATACCTTCTATATCAATCAAAACATCTCTTAAATTAATAAACAATCACAATGTGACTTTTAATTACTTATCTCTACTGACTCAACCTTTATTCAAGCTTGGCTCCAACATGCTTATTCAATCTGAAAACAACTTTTTCACATTTGCCATCTTGAAAACTTTTTCTTACTTCAATAACAAATTAACCAAGCTACTGACAAAAGATGTATTAGTCTTACAACATATTCTATTTAGGCTATTAATAGCATTCTTAATCATTACTATTAACCTGTTTATTTTACTAATATAAAACTTTTTTAAAAGCTTATTACTGACTGATTAATTATTAAACAACATGTTTAATTTCACTTTCAAGACTAGACTATACATAAACCTATTAATCAAATTTTTTTTAATAATTTCTGACAACAACACTACCTTCAATTCCTTCACATTAATTCAACTTGGTATTACTCTTTTAATTCTCCTATTACTAATGATGAACTTCTAAAAACTCTCTCTCAACTACTTAATAACAAAGTCTGTGATTCTACAAACATTAGTTATAAAATGCTTAAATATATTAGCCCTCAATGCACTTTTATTATTATTGCTCTTTTTAACTTCTACCTTCTTGAAAACTGAATTTCCAAGTAATAGAAACATAGTCACATTTATCTTATCCCTAAATGAAATATCTTTAATAGTGATCTTAACCTTATTTGACCTATTAGTCTTGTTAAACATATTCGCAAACTCTATATTAAAATTCTTATCAATCGACTTAGCTCTGTATTTTCAATCTATTCTATCCTCTTACTTTTTAATTATATTGCTCTTCTTAATAACAGTACCTTAATTCCTATTTATATTCTTAACAACCTTATTGAAGATGCTTTTTGCAATTATAAAAACATTTGGTTACTCTTACAAAATATAAGCAAAGTCTATGACTCTGTCAACTTTACTCTCTTTAAACATGCACTCTTTTGCTTTTCACTTTCTTCATCTAATATTAAAATTCTCTCTAACCTCTTTACTGATCATCACAATCAAGTTATAACTAATCTTAGTTTAACTTCATCCTATCTAGTTCACAATAGTATTGACCAAGATGAAACTATTACTCTTTTGTTATAACCTATTTACTATAATCTACTTATCTCCTATATATACTCAAACATTCCTGGTTACAAATTACAATTCTTTTAGACTACTAACTTCAAACTTCAAACATTCAACTTATTACAAAAACAATGCTCTGTCTTGGCTTATATAGACAATACTCTTTGAATTGCTTCATCACAATCTGAACTATTATATATATTATCTATAGCTAAATCCTTCTATGCTATGGCCAATATTTAAGTCAACCCTTCAAAATCTATTCTGGTTACCAACAATCCTCCATCTCATTATATATTTATCTCTAATAATAACCATCTTTTTCTTCTTTACTCTTCTAAAATATTTTTTAAATTTTTAGGTTGCTGGTTCACTTTGGACAACAAACAATCTAAACAAACAAAATTACTTATTTCTGAATCTTCTTAACTAATTTAAATTGCTAAAACCAAATTCATTATTGACTTACATGCTTGCTATATTATTAATACAGTAATTATTCCTATTATTAAATACTGACTTCAAAATATTGTAATTAATTAATTAACTTGCAACAAAATTTTCACTTAGCATATTGGCTTTGTCAAATTTAAAGCCAAACTTTGTTATACAATACATTCTAGTACTCTTTTACATCTTCAAATTTATAATATCAAACATATTTGAAACATTTAACTACAACATCATATTCCTAATCTTCTTAAATGACTTAATATTTCTAATCTATTAGACACATCTACTTGTATTTGAATCCAACAATTACAAAACAATCTTTGGTCTCCAATCAGCATTTTCTCTTATTTCAGCCCAATTATTGATGGTTTTAATTGTTTAATCACAAACTTTAAAATTATATAGCTTATTAAACATATTGGTTGATTATTCTCAATTAATCCAACTTATAATATTTCTTATACTTTATATGATAGAACTATTTCTCTTGAATCTCTCCTCTCCTTCTATTCTAAATACCCTGTTTTCAAAAAACAACTTAAACATCACAAACTCTTCTTTCTTGACCAACTTACTATTATAATAATTTTATTTATTATATTGGCATCATATTTCTTTTAGACTAAACAAACTTCTTAAAGTGTTATATCTTAATAGTTTATTACTCTTAAGAATATTACTACAAGCTATTTCTATTAATGTACATTATATAGTCATTTTAAACTATCTTAATCAAACTACTTTTCTTATACTACTGGCTATTTTAACTCTAATACCAAACTCTGATTACTTACTGTTCTCAACAATCAAATTATTGTTGACAAGGCCAAAAGGCATAACAGTCCTATAGGCCTTATTCTTATCACTTACTAACACTGTTTATTTCAGTCTCAGTTTTTTAATCCTTATTTTATCTCTCTTTCTACTACTACTATATGCCTTAGATGCCATCTTAATTCCAATACAATTGTTAACAAATGCATCATTTTTATTTTTACAAATTTAGTTACTAAATTACTTTATCATATTAATCCTAACAAAACTCTTAACCTATATGCCAACTTCCTTAATATTGCATACACTGTAGCTATTCGATATTTTTTATATATTCCACTGCCTCCTTTATTAACAATCAATCCATAACAATTACCTTTCATTATTTAATCAGGCAAACTTACTAACAGCTTACAGTCTATTGCTAATTCTAATTATAATATAACTACTATCTTATTTTACACTAATGGTTCTGTTATTAAGCTTGGTACTTCTCAATGCTTTATAGACATAGAATGGGTTCAAGTTGATAACTCTACAACTACTTATTCATTTCAGACAAAAGTTAAACTTTGGCTATACTCTTTTAAAGCTAAAATTCTTGTTATTCTTTTAGCAATTATTACTATTTTCAAAAATTGTTCTGTTCATATTTTTACTATTCACAATCTGTAATCTCTAAATATTATAGTATCTGTTCATTTGCTTCTAAACTTTATTATATTTATACTTCATACTTCTCTATTTGGCAAACTTTTATTAAATTTATTAACTCATATAATATTCAGCTCACTTTTTATAAAGTTATTACATACTAAGATAATTCATTTAATAATCTTGTTGACTAGTTTGCTTGTAATTATCAAATACTATTCTTCTTAACATTTTTAAGTAACAACCCTTATAACTCTGTATATATTTCATTTATTGACCAATTTCCTATTGAGATTCCTATTTGATGCTTTATCTGCACTATCTGTCAAACTTATATTATAACACTTTGGACATTCCAACATCATTTTTTTAACAATGGTCTACTATTGCATCTAATATTAACTAGGAAGCCACTTGGCATTACATTAATAATAATCAAAAAGTTTCTAACTTTGTCTATAACTTTTATTCCTCTATATTAAAAACTTTTATATTAAAATTCTCTTAGCTGAACTATTTGTTTCTTATACTTTTCTTATATATAACTCTTCTTACTCTTTTCTCTGCCATCAATGCAATCAAACTAGTTCATCATTGTATTAGATTCTTTGTTCTTTCACTCAAACAATTTACTATTTAATTTCTAATTCTCTTAACTGTATCTTAAATGCTACTACTCTTAAGATGTTTGCTAATTCTATTTCTAATTTATATCAAGAAATTCTTACACTTAACAGTTTTAAATTGTATAACTTTTCTCATATACCATTTCTTATTTCTACTTTATCTAACTTAGTTTCTATCAATCTTATTTCTACTATTTATAATACTTCTATTCCTTATTATATAGCTACTTTTTTTTCTATCAAATTTCTTCTTCATTTAAACTAACAAATATTTAAACAAATATAAATTTCATATTGTATTTCATGTTTAGCACAGTCTTTAATTATATTTTCTACAAACTCAACTTATAATTCTCTTTCTAGTTTATCATTATCTTCTATCTTAATATTATAAATTATTACTAAAATTGATTTTTGAACTATTTAATAGATTAAATACCATACATCTCTCTCATATATTATTGCTAACATCCAAATCTAGGTGAGCCTTGGCCACTCTTGTAGGTTTAGGTCACAGATTATATGTCTGAGTCTTTATTCTTCATATGTAATTTAAAAGTAAGTTTTTCTTTGTAAAAACTTCAATTAAAATTTCAATAAAATTAACAACATGACCTCACTGTTAATATTAAAAAAAAAATTAAAAGATATGATAGATATAATATATATGCTATATATAAAAGATATTATAAATAATATAAAAATCATAGAAATAATAGATCTAGTACAAATAATAAAAATGATAAATTTTTAGTACAGTAATAGAAACCAATTAAAATTAAATTAAATATACTAAAATTAGTACTTCATCAAAATTATTCTGATCTTATAATTTTATAATTAGAATAACTGATTTTGTATTTATTAGAATTGTTTTAGTAAGTTAAATCTAATAGTAGTTGTTTTATCTAATTTGGTTTATTAAACAAAAGTTATAATCAAAAATGTATAAAACTCTTGATGTTTATAATATATAAAATTTTTTGTATTTTAATAGAATTAGAATTAAGTTGCTTAGAAAACTTATATAAAGTAAGCTTATAGATTACTTTATGTTTTAATATTTACTTTAATAACTTGAATAATAAAATGTATTAAAGATTTTTAACAAAGTATTATTTTTTATTTTTTATATTATAATAAAAATTTTATATTTTTTTATAACTATAAAATAGGTTTAATAATTTTTTATGTTTTGAACTTTTTTTAGTATTAATAATTTTATTTAAATATTTAAGGTAAATGTTTAACTTCACTTATATTAATCTTGAGTTATATTCTTTTAAAAAATTTATAATGTTTTATTTAGATGACCTATGATTAATAAAATATATATGCATATTAACATTTATAATGTTATGTGTCAATTTAAATAACATTCTCAACTTTCTAAGTTAAACTTAGTTTTAATTTAAATTTAAAAATAATTAAAATTGTTTCTAATTAGAATTATTTTGTTAATGTATTTAAGAAAAGTAATTTATCTTTTAAACTATTTAGAATTTAGTACAAATTTGTATTATATTTTATTATAAAAATATTTCTGATCTATTTTTTTAAAAAAATTAATATATTTAAATAAATTATTTTTTAATAAGATTTGAAAATAAAAATTATATTTTTGTAAAATTTATATTTAAATTATAAAGCAAAAATTTAACTTGCTTATAAGTCAAAAATAGATAAAATTTAAAAAATTTTAACTAAAAAATTAATTTATAATTTTTTTAATAAATTCTTTAAATATTAATTTTAAATCTAGAATTTTTTAATAAAAATTATAGTTTAAATACAGGATTGCAACTTTTATTATTGTAACTTTATAATTTATTTGTGAAAATTAAGATTAGTATTAAAGATAAATAAATTTTTATGACAAAACATATAAAATTTTAAAAATTTAAAGAAAAAAATTTATAATAAAAATTCAAAATAAAAACTTTAAACTCTTATTACTTTAAGTTTTTTAATAAAATTAAATTTTTTTTAACAAAGTTATAAAAATATATTTCAAAATATATATTTTACTAGACAATATATAACTAAAAAATAATATTTAAAATTTTATTTTAAAATAAAATTTTTAAAAAAAGTTCAATACGAATTTGTACAAGAAACGGTTTAAGAGATAAAAATATTAAGTATGCGGTTTAAACAATATGTAGATCAATATCCAGTCTCAGCCTCATAAGCAAGGTTGTCTGATTGGCTACTAAAGTCAATTTAATTTTACATTATTTATACAGTTTAGAGTACTTTTTAAAAAAAACGAAACCTAATCACAATTAAATAAACAAAAAAGTCATATAGAAGATTTCATCAGTGCTTTAGGACTCCATAGCCAAAAATAAGTATAAGATATTGGTCATGCAACGATTAATATCATGAAATTTGTTTTGTCGGAGCAAATGATTGGCTGACATGT
>CAJVQA010011134.1:0-10921 GCA_910591915.1 Cetraspora pellucida
AACAAGTGAGATTACAAAAAGTGTTTACTGTCTAAGGTTGCTCTAGTTACCTACTATCTTAAAAGAAGTAGATATAGGATAACAGCAGGGAGTTGTAACAATTGTTTAATAGTAGCAAAGAACTTCATGTTTAGAATATTAGTAGAGACATCATAAGATTCAATTTGTTTGATTACAGAGGAGTAGGTTTTGAATTTTGGTTTTGGTTTAGTTCCTTTTATAATAAATACTTCAATAGGGATTTTCACAGAAATTTCATCCATTTGAGTATCAAGTTTATCTGCCATGACAGTTCTATTTCTGAGTTTAAATTCTCATTGAAATTCAGAGTTTTTGTTTGAAAACTTGGCCTGTTTTCTGTTAATAGAATAGAGTTGATTTCTTGGTGTTCTGGTAATGTATACTTTATCAACATCATCATCCTCTATTCTAATATAACTGATATTTTTCCTTCTATTATCCTGAGTCATTTGTTTGTATTAACTCATTGTAGGTTGCTTTTCAGCTAGACAATCTTGAACATAGTGTTCCTTCTCTTTACAATTATAACAGATAATAAAAAGTCTCTGGTATTGATTTTTGGATTGAAATTAGGTTCTAGGTTGGTATTAATTTCTGAATTAGAATTGGATTCTGGATTGAAATTGTTGTTGAATTTTTGGTGTAGATTTAGTAAGTGTCAATACAATAGTTGTATAGTTAAGGGTTATTTGTTGCATTTGTTTAGTTAGGTTATCAATATCTTTTTCCAAATTTTTGTTAACAGCAGCTAAATTAGGTTCACTTCAGATAACAAAATCTTTTCCTTATTCAAATCTTTTTGCAAATCCTAAAGCATCAGATACTGTATTAGAATTATGCATAAGAATAACAAGAAGAGTTTCTGAACAGAATCCCTTATTGAAGTGATATAGCTTTTGGGCATCAATTAGGTTGTTATTGGTTTGTATTCATTAAATAATTCTTTTATATAGGCTATAGTAGGTTTCAACTGGTTCATTAGGGAGTTGTTTTAATTTATCTAGATCTCTAATCCATTTATTTTTTCAACATTGATTACAGAATTGTGCAATAAAAGTAGTTTTTGTTGCATTCCAATCATCTTCTACATTAGCTCCAATAACATTTGCAGAGTAGTAAGCTTGTTGCCATTCATCAGCATTTCCTTTAAGAAAAGCTAGCATGATTTTTTTTATTTGGCAAGACTCTAGCTATTAGCAGTTGAAGCTTTTTCAAAGTTAACAATCCAGGCTAAAGGATTATGGGTTTCATCTCTATGGAAAGGTTCAATGCGAACAGCATTTTTACCTTTTTCATTTTCTTTTAGATAATTAAGAACATTAGCTGCAATAGCTATGATATTTTGAATTTGTTGGTTGGATAAAGGGTTAGGTATGTGATATTGTAGATTAAAAAGTATTTCAAAGGAGTCATTATAGTCTTCAAAATCAAGATGATAAGGAGGTATAAAATCTTCTTCTGTTAATGTAAAAGGATTTCTTTAATAGCAGTTTATATAGACAGCTAAAAATACTATATTTCTAATAATATCAACAATGTTTCCAGAAGAACTAGAATATCTAAAACTAAAAATAAGTTTAAAGATAGTGTTCTTTAATTGAGATAGGTTATATTGGGTATAACTTGGTTGAAATATTCTATATCTTTGCCAAAGAAGTCACAAGCAAAGTATTGTTTAGTATACTAAAAATAAAAATTTTGAAAATCAGAAGATATATTTGAGATTATAGGGTAACAAATTTCACAAGAATTATTTAATTTAGTGATAGGTAACTGAGTGATATATTCTTTAGTGTATAAGAATACTTTTAATAGTTATCTTTCAAAATTGAATTGCATATACTATCTATTAGAAGCTATTTGTCACAATGCAAACACTTATGTTTTTATTTCTAAATTCTAATTTTTAGAATTCAGTGAATATTTCTTTAATTTACTATGACAACAGGATTTGTCACTTAAAAGAAAGTTATAGAGAAAGTCCTTTCAGTCCTAACAAAAGTCAAAATGCTAAATTTGGTCTAGTGGTTGCTGAGATATGGACGTTTAAAGTTGGTATAATGATAGTCAGAATGTTTCTTCAAGAAGGGTTTCTTGTAAATTCTTTGTAGATCAAAAATGTGTTACTACTTTGATGTTAAATAGCAGGTTCCAGAGAGATTTTCTCACTAAGATATGCTTAGTAGAAAAGATACAGTAGGTTTTCAAGTGTTATTCTTCAAATTTCAGATCAAACAGACTAATATTAACAGAGTTTTCTTATAAGTAACTAAAATTAATTATCTTCGATAAATTGAGAACTTATCTCACAGTCATCACCTAAATGTTAACCTGTAGTTTTTCCTTTAATCACAGTAATAACAGAAGCTGCTCAACTATACTATAACAACTATAACTTGACAGATTCTATACAAAAGTCTACACAAGACTTAACAAAATACAGAGTGATTTGGGATTTTAAAACAGAGGCAACAATAGATAATATATGAAGATACTAAATATTGTATTTAGGTTATTAACTATGAAATGTATGAAGACACTTAACTTTCTTGAAGAGTCAGAAAGTAGTGTTTTTATAGATATTTTACATATATAAATAATTACAATAAAGACTACTCTATTGCTAATAAATACTATTTATACTAATAAGAACTAATAGATATAATAGATATAATATTGTGATTCAGAAGTTGGCAATTCAGTTGCTACTCTAATCCAATTTTCGCATAACCTACAGCAGCTAAGTCGAAATAGGCATGTTAGATTTGGCTGGATGGTTTATCCGTAGATAAGTACTATTCTTCTCTTCTTTTTAAGTCCTTCCTTTAACCTATTCTTCTATTAACCCTCGCCTTCTCTTCTCTGCTCTTGTATGGCTTAACCCAGGCTTATGATATGTCGAATCAGAGTTGAATCCTTCTCTTGCATTAACGGCTTGGTCACGTGACTTGCGGTGAATGTCCAAAGGTGGTTGTAGTAGTTTATGAACAAATGATTATGTTAGGCATGGGGTTACACTTATACTTTTATTAGGGATCAGATATTTAGTATTATTAGGAGATTTATTGGTATATGTGATGATTCTCCTCCTTCCCCAAGGCAAGAAGGCCCTTTATTTATAATAAATGTTTTGTTTATATTGGTAATTAATTTCTAACATAAATGTAATATCCCTTATATCTTAATTATATTTAATAAATCTAATAAAAGATCGATATCTTATTTATCACATAAGTAACAGAAATAACATAAGTAACAAAAGTAAAAGAAGTAAGAAAAGTAACATTTTCGTTACTTTTCACGTGACCTTGGATCAGGTAAGGATTGGGTAAGGATCAGGCAAGGATCATTGCTTCGATTTGGGCATCTGTGATCCTAAAAATTGGGCTCACAATATATATAATAGATATAGTAGATATAATAGAAATAATATATCTGTTAGAAATGATAGATCTAATAGAAATGTAATATCTGTAATATCTGTAAGATCTGTAAGATCTATAAGAAATGTAAGATTTCTAGCACAGTAATTTGAACCAATCAGAATCAAGTCAGATGTATTATAATTGGTGCTTTTCATCAAAATTATCCCGATCTCATGATCCTATAATCAGAATCATATGATCTTGTACTTGTTAGAATCATCTTGGTGAGCTGAATCTAATGGTGGTTGTTTCATCTAATTTGGTTTAGCACATCAAAAATTATGGTCAAAAATGTATAAAACTCTTAATGTTAATATTATATTTTGAAAAGCTAACTTATTTTTACTTTAAATTCAATGCCTAAGAATATCTGTATTAGCTTTAGCTTATATAAATAACATTTTTTAGATTGTACAATTTAAAGAAAAACTTAATCTAATAATTAAAATTGTTACTTTTTTTTACCAAATAACTAATATTTAAATCAATTTGACAAGTCAATTTTAGTTACAAATTTTTTTATTACATTTATATAGTTTTCTAAATCTTTAATTTATCTTATTTCTAAAAACTAACTTTCTAAGTTTTTAGAATATTGGTTTATTTAATAATAAAGATTTTTAAGTTATTAAACTAATAAAAAAAAAGACTTTTAATTTTATTAATATTACTAATACAAAGAAAATTATCAATAACAAATTATTTATATTATTAATACAATTATTATTTTAATCTTAAAATACAGACCATACAATATTATTCTTTTTTATACTATATATAACCAAATTCTATTCAAATATCTTACTGTAACAAAACACAAATTTTATCTTTTATAAGATATGGGTCTTATAGCTTAGCAATTAAGCTCCCATACTCTCCATAGTCAAAGTTAACAGTTTAAGTTTAGCTGAAGGCAAAATTGAAAGATTTTAGTTTTTATAACCTAATAAGAAGCCAGTAATTAAATGTGAAGCCCTGTAGTTAAGTTCAAGTGCAATACAATGATGAAAATAGGAATTCCTAAAAGAAACCTAATCATGAAGTGCAAGCACTATACATAATAAGTAGTTGTTAAAAAAGGTTATGGTTATAAAAAAATTATGCATATAAGTCCTTTAGACTAGAGCAGCACCAACATTCTTATACCTTCTAATATAGGCAGTACCAACATTTTTGCATCTAACTTGTAGGATACTTGCTTGGAAGGATAATCAACAGATTGTGCAAATAAGTCCCAATTAGAATTTAAGAAAAGGATTTGATTGGAAAAATATTCTGAAAATAATAAGACTAGAATAGTAAGAACATGAGGACAGACTGTGACAAAAGATTGGTCTAACCAAAAATTGGAAGCACCTTTGGCACAGCTAAATAATCTAATTATAGAAGAGAAAATCTTGGAAGTTGGCATATAACTTTCTTGTATAATATAAAAGTACCAAATTGGTTTCTAGTCATACTTATAAGGAAGTCTATGATAAACAAGACTGGAATTAATCAACTAATGTAAGATAAAATCTGCAAGGTTGTATGGCATCACTAGGGTCAATATAACTCTCTAGAACATAACCAGAATTGTTCTGCAGATATTATCGAATAAGCTGAAAACTTGTAATATATAGTAATATGGTATCACTAAGGTCAGAGGAACTTTCTTAATATATATTAGAAAAATTATATATATAGATATATATTGATTATTAACCAGATATATAGTAATAGTAATCATCACTGCTGAATTTCATTAATTTCAATTATAATCACTATATAACCAATTAATATACATATTAATTTATATTGTTTTCGATATTAATCGATATAAGCTGATCTAAGCAGTTAATATTAAATTAAAATAATATCATATCAATTAAATAAATGCACTATTGTATATATTATATATTATATATTAAATTTATTTTAGAATCTAAACTATTAAATTTATTAAACTAATTTTGTTTATAATTTTATTTATAATTATATTTAATACAATTAAAATGTAAAAAAAAACAATACATGCAATTCAAATAGCAATTACAAATTACAAAAAGAAAAAAAAAGAAAAAAGACAAAACAAAAAAAAACACTAAGGTTCAATTTCAAACAATTAATCTATATCATCTTGGGATATTTGCATCATGTTGCTTTGTTAAGATAATGGTTCTGCTTCTAATTTACTGCCATTTGGTGTAGTTGCATAGGACCTTTGGCACTTATCATTCATAAGTTCATTATTAGTTAATAATTTGGCAGATTCATAGGATGGGCCATTACTAGTAAAGTCATTCTACAATAAAAACTTATTAATAATGTTTTATGATACAAATTTTATATGAGTATATATAATAAAACTTACTAAAAAGCACTTTATGCATTATTTTATTTTATTTTTCTTACATATTATGCCTTTTGACTTGGAGTTCAATAAGATATCATATATAGCAAGTGTGAAAGTGCAATGTTTATCAGACAAGATAGGTACTGCAGTTGTAGAGAAGGCTGACCTTATTATTACAGTTACTCAAAAAGCACTACTTTTATTTTGCTCAAAAAGAGAGCAATAACAACTAGTAACTTTCTTGCTTTGTTTCCACCTTACTATATTAGATGTAACTATGTTACTCTTTAACAGAAAGAGTCACTCATATCCAAATACATGCCAAATGGCAGATCTAACATTTTGCAATGTGGCATCTCAAAAATTTTTCATTTTTTGTAACAACTATTATATATAATTATAATGTGTTAATTAGTAACATAAATAAATAAAATAAATAATCTAAAAGATTATAAGAAATTATGAGCAATTATAATCGATAAAAAGTTATAATGTACAAGACTAGACTATTTGGCATAGAACCAGTTGGTAAATTCCTTTGTACTTATATTTGACATAAAGTCAGAATACATTTCTTTCAGATAATTCCTGAGGGATTCCTTAAGAGTGCTTTGGGAGGGGTACATGTCTTGAGAGAACAAGCACTTTACAATGTTGGTAAACATGTTCTATTTTGCAATATATTCATAAAAACAATGCTTAACTATGTGCATTTCAAAGATTTTACTAAATGATTTACTTGTGTCTAGCACTTGACTTAAAAGTTCATTACTTTGTTCACTTTATTGCCATCTTAGTTTAGCTTTAACTTCATATACATTGTCATACAGCTTTCTAATTAAAAGGTATAACTGCCAGTTTTGTGTAAAAAGGCATTTTTTGGCAAGATGGTGACTTTGGTAGTTATGGTAACATTCTTTAATAACAAAAAGGTTTTTTTTTAATATAAAAAAAAAAAAAGACTTTATATACTAATTACCATCTTGATTACATTGTTGATTTTGATTGGATGATCTTCTATTCAGTGATCTATCTCATAATTCAGAATCAGGTTGGCTACATTGTGGTGATAATAAATGATCTCTATAGTTATTTGGTGAAGTATGATGAGAGCAGAAAGGTTGATGGCCTCTATTATTATTTGGTGAAAGTTGGTGAGATTGTGAATAATGGCTTGTGTTTTGGTGCGATTGATGTTGGAATGTTCAATGTCTATCAAACATTCTTGAAAAGGTACTATAAAGACTAGCAATAGTTTTTGCTAAATCTGAAAAATCATCATCATTATTAGTATAAGGAGGTTGGTATGGGCTAGTAATATTTGATAGTGCATTATTAGTATTAGTTTGGAAGCAAAATGTAAAGATAAGAGTAGCAAAGTAAGGAGATGAGTTGTTTTGTTCCATTTCAAAAAAGAATAAAATCCAAAATTTTCTTTACCTTCAAATGATGAAAATTTGCTATAGTTATAAATTTGTAAAACTTTCACAAATAGATAAACCAAATTAAAATCTAATAATGACAATTATAGTAATAAAAAATAACAAAATAAAAGAATACTTATTTTATTTTTATTTTGTTGTTATACTTATAATAACAACTTGCTGGGATTTATCACATACATAGTAATAACAATTTGTTAGAATTTATCATATATAATGACAATTTACTAAGATTTATAGCACATAATGACAATTTGTTGAGATTTAGTTATTATATATCCACTTATATTTTTTTACTATTGTAACAATATAAATATAATACTCTTTATTGTATATATTATAATTATAAATAGCAATTACTTATTCTATAAAAAATATCATATCATGCTATATAACGATTTACTAAAATATATACTTATGACTATTAATATACTAAATTGTCACATAGCATGATAATTTTTATAGAATAAATAATTGTTAATTCTAATTGTTATGGCAATTTGCTAAGATTTAAATATTTGTATAGCAATAGTATTTGCTATAGTATGCATAAATTACATGAAATTTGTTATAATATGAAAACAACATTAGTTTTTTTTTTGAACTTTGGCAACAATGCTAGTTGGTTTATTAGTTTTAATTTTAATATAGTACAAATTTACAGTTACATTTTAAGATTAATTATTACTAGTACAATATACTATCTAATTTTACACCACTGACTTCACCTGGTTACCTATATGGCACCTAAGTGCATGTCTGCCATATGCCTATATTTAGTTATCTTAGCAACCACTTGGGGTTAGGGCACATCATTAAACTGCTACACAGACAAGGATACCTACTGAACTTAATACGATATCCCAAATGCCAGGAGTAATGTCTTCTGTAAATTGTATCCATATATCCTATTCAAATGATTTACCTGATCTTGTTTCTTCTGCCTTTTAATTTAACTATATCTAGTATTATCTTGTTCTTCACATTTTTCATCTTTTTGTCACTGTACTACTCCCAAATAGGTTCTACTCGGGTATGTTTGATCCTTATGATCTTCCTATCTTTGGTATGTCTATTATTGATTTCCTTAAGGTGTTCTGACAATGGTTCAGAATCTGCAAAGAACCCATATTTCAAGCCAGATCTGCTGCCACTATTGGTCTTTTGACCAATTTATATCTCAAGCCAGGTCTGCTACTGCCATTCCTGCAGATGCCTTAGGTCTTAACATCATACAGTAACTCAATGCTGCATTTAACCTCCAACATGGTGCTTCCTTCTATGGTGAGGACTGAGACTTGTTGAGCTTACAAACAGGACAATTCTGATTATACCTAGGGAGTTTCTCTGACCTTAGTAATACCATACTACCATATATTGTAAGCTCTTAGCTTATTCTATAATACCTGCAGAACAATTCTGGTTATACTCCAGAGAGTTACACCAACTCTAGTGATGCCATACTTCCTTGCAGATCTTATCTCACATTAGTTGATTGATCCCAGTCTTGTTTGTCATAGACTTTCATATAGGTATAACCAGGAACCCGATTTGGTACTTTTATATTGCACAAGAAAGTTATATGCCACCTTCAAGATTTTTCTCTTCTATAATTAGATTATTCAGCTATGCCAGAGGTGCTTTCAATTTTTGGTTAGACCAATCCTTTATCACAGTCTATTCTCATATTCACTGCTTCTTTTATCAGTTCAGTCTTGGTTACTTTCAAAATACTCTTTCAATCAAATCCTCTTCTTGAATCCTAATTAAGACTTATTTGCACAATCTATTGATTATCCTTCTAAGCAAGTACTCCACAAGTTGGATACAGGAATGTTAGTACTATCTATATTAAAAGGTATAAGATGTTGGTGCTGCTCTAGCCTAAAGGACTTATATGCCTAATCTTTCTATAACTATAACCTTCTGTAACAACTGCTTGTTATGCATAATGCCTGCACTTCATGATTTAGTCTCCTTCCAGGAATTCCTATTTCTATTATTGTACTGCACTTGGACTTAACCACAGGGTTTCACATTCAATTACAAGCTCCTTATTAGGTTACAGAAGCTAAAATCTTTCAATTTTTGCCTTTAGCCAGACTTGAACTATTGACCTTGACTGTGGAAAGTATGGAAGCTTAACTACTAAGCTATGGGATCTAAACTCCAAAACAACACTAGTTGTAACAACTTATTGTTTTTAATAAAATAAAGAAAATACTTAAAATTGATAATATTGATAATATTCGATAAAATTGATAATAATTACTTTAAGTTAATCCTTCAAAATTTTTATTTGTTTTATACTTTAGATCTTTTATAACTATTTCTTTTCAAGTCTTTATAATCTATATTGCTTAATAACTATTTTCTTTTCTTTTTCACTATTCTTATTTGTGTTTTTTATCTTATTTTAATTTTTTTCAAATTTTCTTTCTATTTTGCTTGTTTTTTTCTCAAAATGTGTTGGAAGTATGAACATTGTAATCAAGAATTTTCAAAAGCCTATATCTTAATACAACATATTTCGCAAAGGTATCTTTATACTCAAAATGCCACAAATCAAATTATAAATAAGCAGTTTGATAATAATATTTGAGATCTTCTAGAATATAGCTTTGATTATAATTCTTCAACAGACTATGAGGTAAATTGGTTGTTTTTTTGACCCAATAGTATACTATTCGATTTGTCTTATCAAATTAAATTAAATAATACAAAAAATTAATCAAAACAAATCAATAAGTTGCAAATATTAATTTTTGAATACTATTAAAATCAAGATAGGTATTATAACACCCTTATAGTATTTTGAAATTTAGTGAACAATAATAAATAATTTTTACCATTATACATCAATAATAATTAAATAATGATAAAAATATTCAATAATTTTCAATATATTTCACTGAATCTCGAAATCTAGCAGGTGCATCATATTTGATACTGTTATAATTGTTAAATAATTATTTTTAATATAGAACAAAAACATATCAATATTATTCTAATCGGAGTTAAGTTTGAATAAATTTAATATAATAGAAATGAAACCCATTAATATGTCTTATTTGATGAAAGAAATATCTCAAATTATGTCTAATAAAAGTGATATTGAAGAATATAGTAATGCTTCATTTGGTAATACTTTTCATGAAGTACTGCACTCAAATATTGAATCTTAAGACTATAAAAGTGCTTCATTTGATGATGCTTTTTATGATTTGTATCATTATTAAACTATGAAATAGCCTAACGATATCTATAATAAATTTATGAAAATAGTCAATAGGTAACTTATAAGTCACAACTAATCAATTCATCAACTATCAATTAGTTGCAACTAATTAACTAAAGAATAAATGATTAGATGCAAAAAATCAATTAGTTGAAACAACTAATTGATTGAAAAACTTGACAATTTGTAACACTAGGTATAATCTATCAAATTTAGCTGATGATGCTATAATAAACTTTTTTAACAAGTCTCCAATTTGGATACTACACCATTTCACCATCAACCAAAGCTGAGAAGGAATTTCTTGATAATTCTATTGTCTCTTACATGATGTTTAAAGAAGTTCTTATTCAAATGTTTTAAAACATTGATATACTTTTTTTTTTTTTTAAATATTAACAGTAAGGCCATGCCTTTAACTTTATTAAAATTCAATTGAAGTTTTTACAAAGAAAAGCTT
>CAJVQA010011135.1:0-10920 GCA_910591915.1 Cetraspora pellucida
TTCAATATTAATCCAATATTAATGTATAATATATCAAAATGAAGCTCTAAGTGAGCTCTGTCTTTTTGTTTAAGGTAACAACTAAGGTTAGCTTAGTAAATATTTTAAAATTTAGAAAAAGTATTTTGCAGTTAAATAAATCTATCTTACTGTACAAAGGTCCGAGAGATATAAAACTAGGCCGCCTGTATGTAAAATTTAGTTATGAACAATTTTACTTAAGAGGCCAGAAAAGGTTTACTTAATAAATTATTGAGTTATTGCCAGTTTATTATTAGAGAATTTTGGTACAAGTGATCGTCGGAAAGAGTTAATGATTTGCGTCCAGTAATCATCTTTATATACATTTTTTAATTCATTAAAAATTAAAAAAACTTTACTATATTCCACAAATATTATATGAGATTTATAAAAAATTGCAATTTGCCTATTACTATATTAAAGTTGTAAGTATTCTTTTTTCTAATTGTTTTGAATCTTCTAATATGGCTTACTAGCATGCTAATTATATTTTTTTATTCACTTGCATGTAACATTATAAATTCTGCAAAACTATGACTTAAACATTTTATTTGAACTTCATCTCAAAACAATAACATAAATTATCTATAGTAAAGTGGAAGAGTTGGAAAACAATTACTACTGCAATTCTCAGTACATTAAGAATCAAGCAGACAAAGTAACAGTATACTTTATATTTGTCATATGCACATCTATCACATGAGCAAGAATATAAGAATTTCTTTTTCAATATCATTCAGAAAATCTACTGTTGTTTAGTAATTTAGTGAATTTGTGCTAAACTAATTTAACTCTCATATAATCTACAGTGACTTAATCAAAATAAGTGTATTAGATTTGACTAGGTGGTTTATCTGTATATAAGTACTAATCTTTTCTTTTAAGTCTTTTTTTCAACTTATATTTCTATTAACTTTTGCTTTCTTTTATCTACTCTTGTATGTCTTTATCTGGGGTTATGTTACATAAATTGGAGTTGGAATTTTTTTCTTATATTAACAGCTTGGTCATGTGACTTATGCTAAACAATCAAAATGTGGTTTATTGATTTACAAATGAACAATAGTTGATAACAATAGGTTTTAATAATAGTTTTTAATTTGAATTGAATTATGGTTTTACTTTTAATAAAAGTCCAATACTTAAGTTTATTATGCTGAATATATTTATTTTAGTATAAGTCTATTATAAGAGACATTCTTGTTACTTTTCTTCTAAGCAAAAGGTTTTTTATTTATAATATAGTATTATTTACATTTAAAATTAATCTCTTCTACATTATCTATTTATACTATATAATCATTAAAACTTCTATTTTTATTATAATAACAAAGAAACAAATATTTTATATGCCATCTATTTATTTGAACTAATAAAAATAATAAAAGAATAAAAATAAAAAAGTAAAAATTCTTTTACTTGTTATATAACTGATTACTTGAATAGAAGACAAGACTAGGGTATCCAGAATTATATAATATAATAAGATAAATTATGTAAATAAACTAGAGTCTATTATGTAGTGAATGTGAATCAATTTTAAAATTATGTAATCAAATATATAATTGATTATGCAATTTTATATTTTTTATAATATTTATTTATTTATTAAAATTCAAAAAATTTAATATTCTAATTGGATACAAATTACTAACTCTTTCTAATAATTACTTATACCAAAATTCTACTAAAAAATTTTATTATTTCTTTAATAAACTATAAATAAATATTCTTAAAAGCTATATTAAACTGTTCACTACTTAAATTTATATATATTTATAAAATTTTAGATTGCTAACTCAAATTTTAAATAAATTATTTAACTTTATTTTAAAATAACTTTAAAGACTTATACTCAAATCTGGTCTAAAAAACTTGGCTTGTTCCTTAAGACAAATTGTCTAGTTCATCTTAGGCTTTAATTTAATATAAGTTTCATCAAAAATAATTAAAAATTGACAATTTTATAAACAAAAAACTCTAAATAACTATATTTTTTAAAAATTTTAAAAATTTCTTCAAAATTTGGTTCTTTTCTCCTTACCTCTTCAAATCTGGACCTCAAATACATTTTAAAATATTACAAATCATTAGTTCAATCAATTGATAATTATTTTACAACTATTTCTTTTTAAATCTTTAATTAACTTATACAAAACAAATAATTACAAATTATAATTAATTTTAAAATTATACAACCTTGTGTATACTTTATACTATTTTTAGCAGAAGTTATATAAGCTATACTATACTACAAACTACACCAACTACCAGCTACACTAGCTACTGTTATACCAGTTACAAAAAAGTAACACAAAGAGTATAATATTGTATGAACTAAAAATTACTTTCTTTTGAAGCTGTCATTATTTTCTTTAATATATTTATAAAAATAACAAATCAAAATGCTTATCTTAACCATTGATGAACTTGATTCTTATGATTTAAATTATTATTATAACAAATACCCAGATTGCTTTGATATTGGTACCAAAAAATTTGATCTACTTACTTTACATATCTTATTCAAAAATATTAAACCTACAAAATATGAAACCAATAAGCAACAAGACTATTCTTAAATGTCAACTCAACCTATCTTGTTCACTTGTTTATATAACAAATTTCATACAAATTTTATATCTAAACATTACAAAACTATTTACATTACATCTTTTCAACAAATTTCTAAATCAACTATAATAAATATTTTTTCAATTACTGTTATCTCTAAAAACCAATTTAACAACATTGTCAACAAACTATCTAAATTACCTATTACTAAACAACAATAAAAACTCCAATCAACTTCTCAAATTTTACTATTCTTTTTTTACACAGATCCATCATCTGTAGCAATTATTTTCTATTCTCAATACTATCACTCATATATTTTATATAAAAAAAAAGATATTTCTTGTGTTCTTATTCAAAACTCATGTTATATATCTGACTATTCTCAAGCTATAATTTTTAAAGGGTTCTTATATCATTAAAACTGTATTAACAGTCTTTAATATACTAAACTTAAGCTCTTTTCTCAAACCAAAGAACTTACTAAAGAACAACATTCTATTGTTTACTTCTACTATTTCTTCAAATTTACTAAAGAAAAAAAAATCAAACTTCTCCAAAAACTTGTTATTAGAAAAAAAGAAATTAAACAAAAATCTAAATCAAAATAAAAATAACAGCAACCAAAAAATACACCAAACCAAACCAGAAATATTTCCAAGGATTTAGACTGTTTTCTCAATTATTCTATTACTAAAAACATAAAACAAAATACAAAACTTAATACAATACTTGTCCAACAATCTTTTAATTTTTTTAAAATCCATCTTTATAAATTTATTTCTAGTCAACCAATTTTATTTATTCCAAATAATACTTAGTCAACTTCAAATCAAAAACCTTCTTAAAAACAAAGTTTTAATTATCTACTTAAATATATGACAGCAGAAAGGCTAGAATTTCTTACTGACTTTTTCATTAATCTAATCTATTACTCTTTTCTTAACTTAATATCTCTCAATATATCTATATTTCAATACTTAAAAATCTACTTACCAAATTTACTGAACTACTTTTTATAAAATTTAATTATCTACACATCTTTTATTCTCATTACTCAATTTCATCTTATTTAATCTCTGATCAATACAAAGTAGCAATTAATTTTGTTCAATTACACCTATTTCTTCATAACAAATACCAAACAATCTATTATTAAAATTTTATTGACAAGTTAGAGCTTTATCCTCTTAGACTTTTAATGAAATATAATCTTGAATATGATGTCTTAAAATCTTTATTTAGTATTTATAATAATAACCAATTTGCAATTATTGTTATTTTTAACATTCCTAAAACTAAATTTGCTAATATCTTTCGAATTCCATCATTTAAACTATATATTCATACCTTTAACATATGATATGCAGACTTTTTTAAAGCTTACTAAAAGCAATTCACTGAAATTAATAAAGACAAAATCAAAATCTATATTAAATACTAAATTGCAACTATATTCACTAAGAAATGCAAAAAATTCTTATTTTTAGACTTTCAAATTACAGAACCTATTTTTCTTCAAAACTGCTCTTTTCTAACTACCAAAGCAGTACTCTTTCATGTTCATACATACAAAAACAAGAACTGTAAACTTTTACTAAAAGATATAGAACACATTTTTAAAAACATTTTTACTTATTTCTTTGACAAATTCTTTGAAACCTTCTCAGCACTCTTAAAAAAAAATACTAATCCTAAAACAACATCTTTTACTCCTAATGACTCAATTTTTCTACTTAATTAACAATGCATAACAACTTTCAAAAAAACTATTCTACTTCATATACTAAACAAAATTGTACTTAAAGCAGACCAAAAGTTTACTGAAATCAATACTACAGATACCAATTTCAAGCATACTATATTCTATCTTTATTCTTATATTAAAGTTTATTTAAATATTGCAGCTATAATAACAGTATTACAGGTTTTAAACCCAATTAAGCTTTAGAAAAATTTATTTTACTTATTATTAATCCACATATTTTAGCATGCATAATTCTTTATTTTTATACTCAAAACCAATCTAAATTCTCTATTATACAAATCCAACTTAATTACAATCAAAAATATTTCTTAAAAGCAGAAAAATTTATTATTAAATATTATGATATTAAAATCCCTTCTATATATGATGACACTTTTTTCTTACCTTCAATTGCCACCTTTAGTTCATTTTTTCAATAAATTCTTCTATAAATAATATTAATACAGCTGCTATTTTCAAAATAATAATATTTATCACTAAAAGTATAACACTTTTGAAAGAGAATAATGTAAGTAAGTGAGCAGAAAAGCCTATTTATATGAAGAACTAAGCTAATGATAGTTAGACCTAATGTACAGAGCAAACTATTGTATTTTCTGCAATTGTGAAAACTGAGTATATAACAAGTGCATCTATAAAAGAAAAATATAACTTCTTAGATAACAACTCATTACATCCTTCAAAAATTTCTCTTTAGAAAATTTTTTACATCTATTTTCCAAAAATCACAAATACCTAACATTTTTATCAATACTCTAACAAATTTTAAAACTACTAATATTGATTATGAATCATCAAAAAATGATCCAAATGATATTATTAACTCACTAACTACCAAAATTATTAAAAAAAAAACCTTTATCCAAATTTCTAATCTTTTAAAAATATATAATTCTTTAATATGTTTCAACAAATTTCTTTCCTTTTATAACTTATAACTCCTATTCTTATCACAATCAATAGACTCATTTTTAAAATTTATTAAAAATAAATATTCAGAATACTATTTAAAACAATACATAAAAATCTCTATTAAAACTTTTAAAAACAATATATATAAATAAGCATATATTCACCTTCTACAAGAAACTAATCTTTTACCTAACTTCACTAATATCTCTTTTGAAAATCTTATAAACTTTTAAAATGTTTTACTCAAAACAAATTATACTACAACAAGATTCAAAATAATGTCTCTCTTAAAATGCCAAAACTTTCTTTCATCTATAATATTGATATCTCCTAAACCTCTCTTTATTACAATACATATAAACAATAACATCTTACCTTTTGAAAATCCAAACATTACCAAATTAATCAAAATACATTTACTAAATGTTAATGATCTTCTTGATAACTTTAAATAACTAAGCCTAATTGATTTTATTTTAGAAAATCAAATTGATATTTTTAAAATTTCAAAAACACATCTATTTAGCAAGAAGCAAAGTTCTCAATAATCTTATAAAAACTTACAAACTACAAATACTTTTGGATACCAAGTAATGCTCATCAAGGTGGTATAGAAATATTAATCTACAAATTACTTGTAAAGCATGTTAGAAAAATATAGACTTACAAAACTTTCTTCTAGAAATTGATATATCTCTCAAAAACCTTCATATTAAACTAATCCAACTTTACTTTCCAATTCAAAAAAAAAGACAACTATAAAAAGACATTCTTCTATACCTTACTTCTATCCTTAATAAAACTAATTATAAAATAATTCTAATGGGAGACTTAAATAGAGTTTCAAATTCTAAACTAGATAGATTACTGCAAAAAAGCTCAACTATACTTGAACATTCTCTTTTAAAAATACTCAAATCCCTTAAATTTTATGATACCTACAGACTTTTTTCTCATCAACATTCACATTCTTCTATATACACAATAACAGTCATAGTAAAATTGATCAAATATGAATTAACATTTATATTACACTTTTAAACTATACTGATATTTTACCAAATCCATTTACCACAACAAATCATTCAATAGTATCACAATTAATATATCTAAAATTAATATACAACAACTCCAATTAAGAACTATTTATCAATGAAAACTTATACAAGATAAACAAATTGAAAGCTATCAAAGTTATATTGAACAAAACCTTTAACAACTTCTTACAGTTATTATCAATATTACTTATAGCTTAGAACTTAACAATATTTGAAATAAAATTAACAAGGCTTTAACTAAAGTAGCCCAAAATCATATTTTATTTAAAAGAATTAAAATGAACCTATACTATAATAAACAGCAACTACCCTCTCTTTTACCATTATACAAACAACTAAAACAGGCAATCTTACTTAAATTACTTTCTAATAAACCTAACTTTTCACAAATATACAACTTAAACAGTAATAAATATTTACAAAACACCTTACTATCATCGTTATACTCAATACAAACTACTAACAATTCTGACCCTACTATACTATTAAACTTACTTACTACAACAATAAAAACTTATAGAATACAAATCCATAAAGAAAAATAAGAAAATACTCTAAAAGAAATTCAAAACAAGCTGAAAAAAGAAACATTAACTTTTATCAAAATCCCAAAATTTTCTTTTGAAATATTTTAAAAAAAACTAAATAATAATATTATTTAGTTTGTTTATTATTTAACAATATACTCACTACCTAACTATCTGAAATAAAACAAGCCTTACAATCTTACTTTCAAGATTACCTTAAAAAACTACCATATATACCAATAAAAAAAAACTCAAAATTCTATGAACTTTATAAACTTCATTCAGAAAATAAACATCTTTTTAATATCCTATTTTCAGAAATCACTTTAAAGAAATTGAAAAAGTCATACATAATATTTGAAACCAAAAAGCTGCAGGTCTATCAGAAACAAATTATGAATATTTAAAATATCTAAACTCCAAAGCTCAAAATATTATTCAACTATTTTTAACAAAATGTCTTTTATTAAAACAAATAGCAAAAATATAGAAAATTTCAACATTTTTCTAATATCAAAAAAATTTACATAGGACTTTATTCTAGATCAAGTCAGACTAATTTCTTTCATTAAATCTATTAAAAAATATCTTACTAAAATTTTTACTACACATCTTGATCAAATTATTAATCAACATCACCTACTAAATGGTCTTAATTTTGCAGCAACCAAAAACAGTTTTATACACATTCCTATACAAATATTAATTAACACAATAGAATATTACAAAACTAACAACAAAGAAGCATAATTACTCTTCCAAGACATATCCAAAGCTTTTGATAAAATCAATATTAAATGCTTACTAGATGCTTGTAAATGTATTGGTACTCTCCAATCTGAGCTCAATTTTATCGAATATCTACACCAAGATAGAAAAACCAGAGCAATTACAGACTATAGCTCTACTGACTCAATTATACTTTATTTGGGCATAGAACAAGAAGAAACCTTTCTCTGTTACTCTAAAAAATCTATTATGATCCTATCCTTAGTTATATAAACTTAAAATATAGTTCAAAACTTTCAAAATATTATCATAATCATTCTTAGAAACTTTCTTCTCAACTATACCAACTTATATACAATACCACTTCTTGCCTTTATGAATGATACTGTCTGGCATTGTGAATCTAAAAATGATCTGTAAGAGATTCTAGATGACATATCTAAACTATATCAACTAAGCAATATTCAAGTTAACCTATTCAAATCAGATCTAATTCACATTCCATTTAGCAAAAAAATACTATCCAAAAGCACTCCAAATATAAACTCTTTAAACTTTAACAATAAACCAATTTTATCTCACAAACTCACTAAAATAATAAGATATCTTGAATTTTTTTTTAGATGACAAATACTCTACTAAACCCATACTCAAAAAAATTTTTAGCAAAGCTTCTTAATTTATTCATACTATTCAATACAAAAAACTTCTTCTTATACAAATTTCCTGACTATTTAATACTATTTTATTACCATCAATTGAATATCTATTTCAAATATGTTCTTCTCCACAAAACAAACTTCAACAATTATCAAGTTTTCTAACAAAATGCACTAAACATATGCTATACCTATCTATTAATACAAACAATAATATATTTACTAATTCACAACTACTCAACATTCTAACACTTAACAAACTTATGCTACAAGTTAGTAGCAGTAATATAAAATGATGTTTTAATACTAACATACTCCTAAACCAAATCTCTATACACTGGGTCAAGAATTAGTTTTTTAAAATATAGAAACCATCTCTAACTCAAGATACAATTCTAACCAACTATAGAAAATCTACCAACTATACTATAATATCTTAACTTCATTACTCATACAAAAATAATATCTTTATTATTAACACTTCTCTAAATCAATTAACAACCTACAAACATACTAATCAACTAAACAATATTTATAATTTCATTACAACTCCTAACAACTCAACAACTTTAAGTCTTAAAAACAATAGAATTCTTTTCTTAGAACAATTACTTACGCTAATAATTACAATCTTCTTTCTTAGAAAAATATATATCTCAGAATTCTCAAATTCTTATAAGGTTCTATTTCAAAATGATTTAAAATATTTTTAAACCAAATATCTGATCAATATATTTTGCACATATGGCCTAATCAACTTCAACCTACTAACTATTTCTAAATACTTTAAACCTTATCACATCCCAATTTGTTACCTCAAAAATATATGGTCACTTTACATTTCATCTTCAAATTGATATATTGGCAAAATAATCAATACATCTAACTCTCAAGTACTCTTTCAAAAATATCAAATTACAAATTTAACAACCAACACAATCCACATTTCCTCTATACCAACAATGCTTCAAATAAATTACAAATAAACTATTAATCTTAAATACAAAATATAAAAAAAAAAAACTTTAAACTCAATATAAACAACCAAAAAATCAAAGCATTTTAAAAAATTTATGCAGACCTATATAAACTAGCTTCAAAATCTCTATCATCTCTTTCATTATCCTCTTCAGAAATTCTTCTAATACAAAACACAATATCTGATCCTATATATCAAAACCAACTCATAAACTTTTACAAAAAATTACTATCTCTTAAATCAACAAATATACATTTTTATACAGATGCTTTTATACTTAATTCACAAATACACAACACCTCTACTGGCATAGCCTAAATTTAAAAAATAACACAATTTTTTTTATTAAAATGGCAATCTTGCCTGTTTGTCTTTATTACATTATTACAATTATATACAAAGTTTATTAATAAAAGTACAACTAGTCACACGTATAACTTTAGTCATTATCTAATTAAGGGTTCTGTCTAAGAGTTACCTACTAGCTGTCATATCTGAGATCCGCCTGTGAATTTTCTATTTAAACTTCTGATTTTCAATCCTATTGCATATATGTAATGCTTCTATTACTATATAGACATACCAGGTTAGGGCTATCTAATTACTATTTATATCAAGGTACCATCTCATTGGATGTTACCAGGTATTCATAGTCCCTTAAATTTACCCTCAATGCAGACTTACTAAGTTGGTACCAAGATTACCTCTTAGATTTATCTAATTTTAATAAATCTTATATCTACTAAAACCAGTTTGATGCTAGAAGTGTTCTAATTTTGGTAAGTCCATTCCTTTTCCATAGTTTCCTTTTATGTTCACCATATTACCTGCTAGTGCATCTTTTTTCCATTTCTGGTATATTCATTGCTTCTCTCACATCGAGCGTCAACTCTCCATATTGGGAAACTTCTTTCTGAGAACTTTTTTTTTTTGGTATTAAGGTGAGGCCTTGTTCATATCTTTATTGGTAGTTTTTAAAGTTAGTAACTTCATGGAGTTACTATATACAGAAATATTTTTATATATAAATGCTATAGCTGAGGCCAACACTTGCAGTTAGAGCTAACCATTAAACTGCTAACTATATATAACTAACTTAAATACAAATAAGAAGAAAACTACATTCAAGAGTGAAGCTCAGACATATTTATCTGTGACCTAAACCTACTAGAGTGGTTAAGACTCACCTATATTTGGATAGTTAAAATATAATTAAATAAGATATTATATTTGATTCAGAGAATAGTCCATATATTGATTTTTCTAATAGCATAACTGAGCAGTGGGCATGTGCTGAAGTTTGAGTATATTTGGTTTGGTAATTCACATATACATGAGTATGTATATGTTTGGCAGTTGTATGTGGTTTGTCTATTATTAGTTTGAGTCAAGTGTTTGGAAAAGAGAGGTTTAAGACCTTGTTGTTTTTTTCAATTTGAAAAGTTTATGCAATATAGTTTCCAGAGTAGTTTATAGCATAGCTCATTAATTTCAAGTAGTATTTTAATAACTGTCTGTGATGCTAATTTGTAAGAAATATTAAGGTTTTGAATTGTTTGGATTAGAGACTTAGATATAAGTCCTTTAAGGATAATATCAAGATAAAATGAGTTTTTATTAAAAGGTATCTGATGGAAGGTTTCATGGTTTAGAATTTTTTGAATAAGTTCTTCTTGCTGTAGTTTGGAGATGT